>MJUT01019790.1:146154-164297 GCA_002080005.1 Gigantidas platifrons | reverse complement strand
ATTCTCATAATTATTAATCTGATTTTCCATAGTATTTTCTTGCGCACAACCGTAATTGCAACTTTATTGTCATTGGTAACTAGGAAGCTGGATATCAGACGAACACGAAACAGTTTTCACATGTTCAATAAACGATATCTAAGTTGGTTTTTAAGATTGATCAAATGAGATGGCATATAAGGGTGAAGGAGAAGTTGAGATTTATTATTATATATAATAAAACGACAAAAGCTTACCTGAAATGCAAGCATTTCCAAAAAGTAGGTGATGTAAACAAAGGGTGTCGTCAGTGAAATGTGACCTGCATTCTCGGACCGGCGACTGCGTAAACGGAGGTACGCAAATCACAAAAAGAAAATACCTCGGAACGAGGTATAACACGGAATGAGGTGAAGACAGTATACGGGGAGTCGCGTTTCTTATCATTCAATCTACCCGTAATAGGTACCAGCAGATTGTTATTTTAAACGGGAAAAAACAACATAAGATGACGCATTCTCTATCCAGAGTTGTCGTTCCTGCTACGCTACACAACATCTCTGTCACCGCTCATTACACAAGATTTTTATAAAATTTAGAAACAGTAAAAAAAATCTACTTAAAATTGTTTTAATTATTGTAAATATCAATAAAGATGAAAATAAATCACTCATTTCAAATCAATTCTCTCTTAAAAATGATTGTGATCGTTTTTAACTTTTTAATTTTTACCTCCGCAAAATAGTTCTCCAAGAAGTGAGGGGTAAACTCATTTTTAAGAGAGAATTTATTTGAAATGAGTGATTTATTTTCGTCTTTATTGATATTTACAATAATTAAAACAATTTTAAGTACTTTTTTTTTTACTGTTTCTAAGTTTTACAAGAATCTTGTAAAATGAGCATTGACAGAGATGCTGTGTAGCGTAACAGGAACGACAACTCTGGATAGAGAATGAAGATAACGGTGTGTTTATTTCAAAGAACAGATGTAACACAATAGTTTTGGTGTTTCTATCTTTTAAAATAACCGGCAACGCCGCAACGGTATAGTCCCACAAACGGTTCAAAAATTTGGATTTTGCTTCGATTTTCTGGAACTCTTTGGTATCGAAGAACCAAAGATGCATTACAGAACATCAATGTCAAAAGTCTTTCATGCTTTTGACGCCACAACTAAGTCGGGTGTTTGGCAGCTGTGAATTTGACGGTCAAAGCACAGGCACTAGACGTTTTGTCAATATGAATATAACATAAGCAATGGGCAGAAAATAGTGTCCAATATAGACGTTTTGTTAATATGAATATAACATAAGCAATGGGCAGAAAATAGTGTCCAATGTATATAATATATATTGGACACTATTTTCTGCCCATTGCTTATGTTATATTCACATTGACAAATATTGGACACTATTTTCTGCCCATTGCTTATGTTATATTCCAAGGGCGGATTCAAGGGGGCGCCCCCCCCCCTTTTCACACGAAATACCCCCAAAATTTTCGCGCCTCGCTCTGCGAGGCGCCATTATTTTCAGTGCGCCCCCTAACTGAAAATCCTGGATCCGCCCCCGTATTCATATTGACAAAACGTCTAGTGCCTGTTGTCAAAGTCTCAATTTATTTAGCAAATATTTTATTCTGTTTATCCAAGAATTGTTCATCAGTAATTTTCTGTAAAAGTGTATTTTTTAAATTGAATTATATATGATTCCATAATTATATATAGCTGAAAGCATAATTGTAGAATTCAATGATCTGATCATCTGTTCAACTCTGCTAAGTGAATGTAGGATTTGTATCGTCGGTTTCCCACCGGGAGGATCACACAATAAATATAGTGGAATATAATTTTCTGGTACAATAAAATGTAATTATAAGTGCATATCAGGGGCGGATCGAGGATTTCAAGTTAGGAGGGGGGCGCACTTAAAATAATCGCACAGTGCGAAGCGAGGAGCGAAAATTTTTGGAGGGGTGGCGCCGGATGCGGCCCCCTGTGTCCGCCCCTGCATATGATACCTGTGCTCCGAACCATAGCCAAGTCAATGGCATTCGAGATGAATAATTGATCCTCGGATTGACGAGTATAAAATTTCTATGTCAGCTGGGTCACGGGTGATAAGTGGACGATCAGTCGTGGATTACCGACGATGTAGAAGTTGATGTGCACTGTATATACAATGTACAATGAACAACAAGAATATAGACCATTTGCACATTCCCGACTGGGTTCTAAAATTATGCGTTTCTACACGATTTCTTTTAAAGCGGTGACAAAACATCCCATTTCACCACCCCCAAATCATCTGTGCACAATTTAAATGATTAACTTTGGTATTTTTTTTTTTTAACATAAAAATTATCTATCCTCAGATTTTTTACAAGGTTCAAATATCTACAAACTGTAACTTAGAAAGTGTTATCTCAAATTAAGTAAGGGATGACTCCTCAGTATAAAAACAGATAATCTTAGCTCTATCTAACAGTAGATATAGTAGGCCCCGAGTCTTTGAAACATTTACCTAAAGTATGCAGACGGGATTGTGGGATTTGACCGCGATATATAAATAAAGTCTTTTTATTTTAAAAATCGGACTCTGGATGTTCAAAGTTCAAAAAGTATGTACAGTAAAAAAAAAACAACAATATAAAATGTTTTTGTTTGTGTTAACTTTTAAAAACGTTTTTGAAAATTGTCTAACAAGAATTTTCTTTCATGCATACAGTTTGACATATGAAAACATGACAGTAACACTGAATTTCACACACAAATAAATACTTCATAAAAATATTGATTTTTGCCTCATTTTAGTTAGAGATTTACGAATTACATCAAAGTACTTCCAATGAGATTACATGTAATTCAGTATTAACACCCATTGCAAAGTGAAAGTAGAACCATTTGTTTTAGTGGAATCCGACATACATGCCAACAACATATCCCGTGGGATCATGTCAGATTTAACATCTCGTTCATCTTTGACCTATTTCTCAACTTTAATATGTTACCGAAGCTTCAAAGCAAAACTTAATGGAATGAAGTATGAAAATTGGATCTAAAAGTAGAAAAATATCCTCTTCTTAAGGATGAGCACATGTCTGAAACAGACTGGATGAGCCAATATTTTCATTTAGCACCCCCTAATGTACCTTGATCGATATCTCCGGAAAATTACCGTAACTATTCCTGAACAAAAATCATCCAGTACTTATGTCACGGCCCATACCGTAAACGTCCCTTTTCTGAAATGGGACATCCGAAAGTGGAATAGGGCGCTTTACTCGATTTTCCATGCAATATTTGACGGTAAATAAATAAATATAAAGTAATACATGCATATATTTGTTATAAGATCAATTGAGAAGAAAATAAAAGCAAATTTTTGTTTTTCATTTAGTGGGATTGATTGGAACACACACGAGAACACGTACGAGAACACACACTGTTGGTACATCGCATCATCAATTCGCTTAACATAACAGGCCCGTACACAGGTTTTATGAAAGGGGGGTGCGAAATAGGCCGGGGGTCTGGGGGCCGCCTAGGATCCAGCCAGGTCCAGGGCGGAGCCCTGGTAGGGGAACCAGGGGGGGGGGGCAAAGCCCCCCGGATGAAAATGAAAATGAAGAAATTACATTGCCTTAAAATGATTGTAGATGACAGGGTTATAATATTATGTAAGTAGACATTTATAACAGTTATATAATATAAAAGATGTAATTTATTTTACATTCCTTTTATAATAGATGTGCAAATAAAAGCAAGTCTGAACATATTTACTAACAAATCTATATAACAATGAACTGTCCATAACTTCTAATAACATATTCCTTAATTTTCTATCAGTGTTACTCTGTATATGGGTCATTTTCCAAAAATGTCTCCTTTTGAAATTGCAAGGTTGAAAAAAACAGTTTGCTTAAAACATCATATTTATTAAACGAACAAAACAGACGATACTTCTTGAACAACATGCTAAAATATGCAATCTTAATGGCATTATATGAAAATTTTATTGATAAATTTTCGACAGATGGTGCATTATTTTGTCTATCCTGTTACCAAAGTCAAGAGAACTTTTTGACTATTAAGAGACAAAATGTGTAAAATATGTAACTTATTTCTCAAAGATATGTTAGTGGTCTTTCAGAAAACAATTTAAGAATATGTAATTTCTTTGCAGTAACCAAATAAAAATGTACTGAAGATTGCGTACTGGGAAAAAAAACGGCTAAACATATATTTTTGATTGCTGTAAAAACGACTACAGGCAATACAAATCAGCACTTCCTAACATTCGGTATATATTTGTCTTTTGAATCAATCTAATATGAAGTGCCTTTGCTACATATAAGTTTAGTAAAACGATATTGTTTACGGTAACATGAATGGACATCTATGTCCTCTTACCAAATCTGTCTATCCTGTTACTTTACATGGTAACAGCATAGACAGTAACAGGATAGACAAATTATATGTTTCTTGATGCTGTAGTAAATTAACTGCTCCTCGTAAATCGGTGTTTGCTTTGTTGGTGAAGTATGAAACTGTTTCACACCTTGTAATTAAAGTACATATCATAGCACACTTTCAACTATTTGATTAGGTTCGCAGATACACAATTGTCTATCCTGTTACCAAATCAGTCTATCCTGTTTCTTTATTCATGAGGATAACAGGATAGACAGTAACAGGATAGACAAATTTATATGTTTATTGATGCTGTAATGAAATAACTGCTCCCCGTAAATCGGTGTTTGCTTTTTTGGTTTAGAGTTCTTTGTTTCCAAACAGTTAGGGACCCTTTTAAGGAAATAATTTCGTGTTTAGGTATAAATTTGTTGGTAACATGATAGACATTTTAAAAGGGTACGCTCTCATTTTTATTCACTTTTCTTGTTATAAATTTTTCCCGTGTCTTCTAACGTTCTAACGTTCTGGGGCCGGTTGTTCAACTTGTAGTTAAATTTTAACCAATGGCTAAAAATGATAACCCATGGTTAAAATTTAACCAAAGCAAGCAATGCGTTGTTCAACTTATGGTTAAATTTAACTACTGGTTAAAGCATGGTTAAACTTATTAATATTTACCATGGTATTGGGCCTCTGTTAAAATATTTAACCATTGGTTATCAAAAATCAATATCGACGAAAAGTCTAAGTAAATCAGAAAATAAGCTTTTCGTACAATTACGTTGGAAAAACAAAATTATAAAACTTGAGGTACCTCTATGACATCATGACATCATGGACATTCCTCATCAATTGGAGAAATTGGATAATTTACACATGAGACACCAACCATTCATTTCATATTTTTTCTTAATTGTTATTCATGGAAAACATTTTGCATGTGAATTGAAATGAAAAGAAATTCACACATTAAAATCAGAGAGAGAAACAGACTTTTGACATTCATGTGTATGCATGGACCCAATTTTAATGAGATGTTGGAAACTAAAGAAAATATTCTTAGGCTAACTTACATAAAGAAAATTAAGTCCTTGAAATTGTAAGACAATAAGAAGATTTAATCAAAAGTAATTTAATGAGCTATAAGAATTTATCGTCACCTAAATAACACACCTTTAGTGTATTATGATGCACTAAACACATCTTATTGTCCTCCGACGCTTCGTAGAAGGGGACTATAGAAATGGGTGTCGCCCTTCCGTCCGTCCGTCCGACGTCCGTGTGTTTGGTTTCCAGATGATAACTTGGGAACAAATAGTCAGATTGCAACTAGGTTTTGTATGTAAGTGTATCTCATGAATATCTAGGTTAAGTTCGATAATGACAATTTTTCAACAATTTTAACTAAAATTGTGCCCCTTTTTATATCTCAAAATTGCTAAATATTTGGTTTCCAGATGATAACTTGGGAACAAATAGTCAGATTGAAACTAGATTAGGTATGTAAGTGTATCTCATGAATATCTAGGTCAAGTTCGATAGCGATCAGTTTTCGACAAATCTTATTAGAGTTACATCCCTTTTTATACTTCAAAATTGCTAATTTTTTGGTTTCCAAATTATAACTTGTGAACAAAAAGTCAGATTGAAACTAGGTTTGGTATGTAAGTGTATCTCATGAATATCTAGGTCAAGTTCGATAATATTATGCTGATTTTTCGACAAATCTAACCAGAGTTACTCCCCTTTTTTACTTCAAAATGGTCCTTGGGTGGTCCCCTTTCAGAATTATTTAAGTCAGGTGAGTGATATAGGCTCACCTGAACCTTTAGTTTACAGTAGTTTCAAAATTTAATCTTACCATATAACATTGGCGTCGGGGGACCAGTGGTCAACGGCCTTTTATTAGCATTGCTTTTAATGTTATTAAGCAACTAAGACGAGGTCCATAGATGATTCCGTACTAGCTTGTACAAAATACTTTTAATATAGGACAAATAACCTTAGACAATGACATATAAGTTATAAGTAAGATTTTGCATGGTTTTTTTTAAATTTTAACAACTTTATTGCTTTATTAAGAAAATAATAACAAAACAAAACAAAAAAGAAATTAAAAAAAAAACATTCTCTCTGCTATAATGTCTTTTTTTTTCTTTTTCTTTTTTTTAATCAAAAGTAAAAACCATTTACCCACATTTTCTTTTGTTCCATTTTTCTTTGATTTCATTTGGGGTCCTAATGACAACTCCCAGTTAGCTAGTCTTCTCAGTTATCTCAGTCCATACTTGTTTATATCCCTGCTCGACGAGAGTCGGGGGTATATAGGGATCCTCATGTCCGTCCGTCCGTCCGTCCGTCCGTCCGTCCGTCACACTTTTGGTTTCCGGATGATAATTAAAGTACCACTCAACCAAATCTTTTCAAACTTTAAAACAATGCTGTGGACCATTAAATACAGGTCAAGTTCGATTACGGTGTATTTCACGTTTACCGTTCCTGAGTTATGGCTCTTTTTCTCTTAGAAAATAGGGACTTTTTAGGTTTCCGGATGATATTTAAAGTATGGCTCAACCAAATCTTTTCAAACTTGAACACAATGCTGTGGACCACTAAATACAGGTTAAGTTCGATTACGGTGTATTTCACATTTACCGTTCCTGAGTTATGGCCCTTTTTCTCTTAGAAAATGGGGACTTTTTAGGTTTCCGAATGATATTTAAAGTACCGCCCAACGAAATCTTTTCAAACTTGAACACAATGCTGTGGACCACTAAATACAGGTTAAGTTCGATTACGGTGTATTTCACATTTACCGTTCATAAGCTATAGCCCCTTTTCTCTTAGAAAATAGGGATTTTTTAGGTTTCCGGATGGTATTTAAGGTACGACTCGACCAAATCTTTTCAAACTTTAACACAATGTGATATACCATAAAATACAGATTAAGTTCCGGCATGGTGAAATTGACATTTACTGAATTATGGCCCTTTTTCTCTTTAAAGATAGGGACATTAAAGGTTTCTGGATGAAAATTTCATAATTTGGAATGCGGGGGTATCTGTGATCACCAACTTTCTCTAGTTTCATTTTCATTTGTGATTATATTTGAGTACTTTGAATTTATGATGGTATAATTTTTCCCCACTTCCCTCTGTATTAAGACAATCTCCTCTCTACTAAAATTGCATTTCTTCAGTCTCTTTTTGTCCTGTGAAGGGGGGATTGAGCCAGGTTTATTTATTTTTTTATTTATCTGCTGCTAGGATAAAACAAGGAATTGTGGGATACATTGGTCTTGGTTTAATATTAAACCTGCAGTTATTGGTTGGTTAAATTTTAACCAAATGGTTATTTAGCCAAGTGGTTAAATGAAGTTGAACAACTCATTTTTAACACTTGGTTTACTAACCCATGGTTAACTTTTTAACTAATGGTTAAATATAACCATATGGTTAATTTAACTACAAGTTGAACAACCGGGCCCTGGTTGCCATTTTGAAGACGTTGTGTACTTCTGGGGTCATCATAGAAGAGTTCCGTATTTGCAGGGAGAAATCATTGTTGTGTAGAGCTTGTATCGGTAACAGGATAGACATGCATTTCGTGGACGCCAGCATAATTTTTTTTTTTTTTATAGACAAATACAAAAATAACTTGAAGAATTTACTTTCTTGTTAAAATTCATTCAAAAACGATTCAAATAATTCATTTTGCCAATCTGAAAACATACTAAAAATCATTGAAAAATTAAGTGCAAACATCACACCCTCATCCCGGACACTCATAAATTGCCCAAAAAATTAGCTTCAAAATTATTTTATTTTGGGTTAATAGGAGTAAATCGTATTCATTTTAGATGTGCCGACTCGAAAATAATGCGAAATTTTGTTTAAACACGAAAAGTTAATCGGCTTTCGTATCAAAATATTTTTTTAACATAGTTGGACAGGAAAGGCGAGATTTTTTTTAAAATGACCCATTTATGCTATTTTTCAATATTAATTTAACAGTTCTAACGCAGCATACATGTATGGATTCATTTTATGATAGAGTCACATGAAATAAATATTATAACCCTCTCAAACAAGTGACAACGATGCAATCCCGGGCTGTATTATACAAATGTATATGTGTATTGTTTTTATGATAAACGTAAACATTACATTACCATAGTCACCGTGACTCAATACAACATATGGGGACGGCGATCGGCATCGCGCAGGGACGGTGATTTTGAAGCGGCAGAAAGCAGGTAGGTTTGCATTCTCAGGCATATTCTATTTGTATTTACTTAGATTGGACTGCAAGAAGTATATAACGGAACTTTAGAGTTAATTAGGAACTAATGTAGTCCAATTTCCATGCACAATATATACGCTCCGGAAATATACAACCACTCCAGGAAAATACGACAGGGTAGAGTATTCAGACAGTGTTAGCTGGTACTTTACTCGATTTGGAACTCCTACACCAATTAAGCCCATCATTTTTACTCCAACAAATACGTTAACAATGGGAAAGGTTCATGTATCCTCAAAACCCTGTCAAAACCTGGTTTAACATTGTTTTCGATAACAACATCATGTTGTGTAGGGGAACGACGATCTTGGTATCCTATGGGGACGAGGATAATTATTTTTAATCCACGTTTTTATTATTCTGGGGAAATATTGGTAACCCATTTTCAAGTTACAAATTGGCGTAATTTACAGGCTGATCACAATACCGAATAAAAACAATATAAGAAAAAAACGAGATTAATCCGATTGTTGTACTCCGTCTCCGAGGGCAAGGGGATATACGGTTTAATATGTGTCTGTCCGTCTACGGGGCCCGTATGATCTGGGATTAACTCGGGTGTCTCGAAGGGTGAGCAGTTCCCCGTTTTTGGTAGGTGCTAGACTATAACATGATGTACTAAATAAGTATAAAATGTGTTCCAAACCTATCAAAATAAATTAAGAAACTTTCATGACAATTCTACAGAAAAGGCATTGATCAATAGAAATGCCATAAACAAGAAGAACGTAGAAAGTATGCTATAGAAAAAAGGTGGCAACAAAACTCCGAACACGACCAAAGGGGAACGCCATTTTACAAATCGAAAGGCAAATCCAAGTCACCCAAGAAACAACTGAGGTCAATCCTCATATTCCTGACTAGGTATAGACATCTGAAACCTTCATTCACATGTAAATCAACAGCCTACATTTTCCATAAATGAGCCGCAACATTTTTTTAAAACAATTAAAATAATATATTTCATATCTCTGTGTTACTACTAATACATATAGACTTGTATGTGATAAAAGTTTACCACTTACTTGTCCATGGTCGGTGGTCTCTCTGGGCACTCCGGCTTCCTCCACCACTAAAACTGGTCGTCCGATATAGCTGAAAAATTGCTGCAGTGACGTAAAACCCCATTAAACAAACAAACAAACTAATACTAAGTCATAAATAATACTTGCAGCTTCTACAATGACAAGGAAAAAAACCTGGATTGTGGCTTAACAGGCCAAAAACAAAGAAACGAACTGCCACGCCAAGTAAAAGTGTAACACCAAAACGATGGAAACCTTATACCAGTCAAAATGATTTATCTGGAAAGCGACAAAGTGCTTCACAAAACTCAACTCCAAAACGACAAAGAATGTTTTCGCCTCGTCTACAATCAAAAAGTGCTTAAACAAACTCAACTCCAAACCGACAAAGAATGTTTTCACCTTGTCTACAATCGTTTTCTCCTTGTCTACAATCGTTTTCTCTCCCCGCTTTGAAAACAAAACTGAAATAACCAGCTGTAACACCAAGATAAAGGATTCACTTTCGAGCACGATGAGGTCACTTATAGGAAATATGTCAGCTCGAATTCAAGACAGTCGCAACTTGATTTCAAAGCAAAAATTCGGTTTAAACACGTTTATTACCCTAGCACTTTTTGATTGCAGACGAGGCGAAAACATTCTTTGTCGTTTTGGAGTTGAGTTTTGTGAAGCACTTTGTCTCTTTCTAGATAAATCATTTTCACTGGTATAAGGTTTCTATCGTGTTGGTGTTACACTCTTACTTGGCGTGGCAGTTCTTTTCTTTGTTTTTGGCCTGTGAAGACACAATCCAGGTTTTTTCCTTGTCATTGTAGAAGCTGCAAGTATTATTTATTATTTATGACTATATATGTATTAGTTTGTTTGTTTGTTTGTTTGTTTGTTTAATGGGGTTTTACGTCACTGCAGCAATTTTTCAGCTATATCGGACGACCAGTTTTAGTGGTGGAGGAAGCCGGAGTGCCCGGAGAGACCACCGACCATGGGCAAGTAACTGGTAAACTTTATCACATACAAGTCTATATGTATTAGTAGTAACACAGAGATATGAAATACATTATTTTAATTGTTTTAAAAGAATGTTGCGCTCATTTATGGAAAATGTAGGCTGTTGATTTACATGTGAATGAAGGCTTCAGATGTCTATACCTAGTCAGGAATATGAGGCTTGGCCTCAGTTGTTTCTTGGGTGACTTGGATTTGCCTTTCGATTTGTAAAATGGCGTTCCCCTTTGATCGTGTTCGGAGTTTTGTTGCCACCTTTTTTATATAGCATACTTTCTACGTTCTTCTTGTTTATGGCATTTCTATTGATCAATGCCTTTTCTGTAGAATTGTCATGAAAGTTTCTTAATTTATTTTGATAGGTTTGGAACACATTTTATACTTTATTTAATACATCATGTTATAGTCTAGCACCTACCAAGAACGGGGAACTACTCACCCCTCTAGACACCCGAGTTAATCCCAGCTCATACAGTCCCGTAGACGGACAGACACATATTAAACCGTATATCCCCTTGCCCTCGGAGACGGAGTACAATAATCGGATTAATCTCGTTTTTTCCTTTTTTTTCTGTCTTATAATGTTTTTATTCGGTATTGTGATCAGTCTGTAAATTACGTCAATTTGTAGCTTGAAAATGGGTTACCAATACTTCCCCAGAATAATAAAAACGTTGATTAAAAAAAATTATCCTCGTCCCCATAGGATACCAAGATCGTCGTCCCCCTACACAACATGATGTTGTTATCGAAAACAATGTTAAACCAGGTTTTGAGGATACATGAACCTTTCCCATTGTTAACGTATTTGTTGGAGTAAAAATGATGGGCTTAATTGGTGTAGGAGTTCCAAATCGAGTAAAGTACCAGCTAACACTGTCTGAATACTCTACCCTGTCGTATTTTCCTGGAGTGTTTGTATATTTCCGGAGCGTATTGTGCATATGTTGTATTGATCACGGTGATAGTGTTAGAATTAGATTTTTAAATTACCTTTTTTGGTTCGGTTATACTATAGAAAGGCCGTCACTATACCTGCATTTAATCGTGTGACGATGGTGTATATATCTGTAATAATAAATATCATCCCTAGTATAACCGACACATTTAGTAACTCGGAAAACGTAATTCTCTAAATTCTTTATTTCAATATTTCATATTTAATTTTGTTTTATAGTTCATTGTTATTTCCATTTTTAAAATAAGTGTTATAAATTTGCTTTACAAGTCAAATTAAGCTCTATATGTGTATAAATAATTAATGCAGTCCCCCACTTTTGTCAAAATTGTGTCTCAAAGACCAGAGGAAAATTTATTCCATTAACACTTATTGTTTATAATCTGTCACAACTGGACTTGACAAGCTTTTGATAAATTATAATTTAGTTAATCATCGATATAACGCAAATTGTTATATAAACCGCCAGTAGACATATTTATCATTAATCCTGTCTATCAGTCATTTTAAATTACTCTGTTTTATATTTGTATTATTGTTATTATTGTGATCTTCAGTTTTGTTGTTGACCGTTGAAACATACGGCTGTAAAATAAAATATGGAAAACTTCTAGCGATTTTGAATCTTTGCTACGACAAATAGCTAGTTCCCCAGAAATACGTTCGTGTGATATCGGGTAGCAAAAGCCCCGGTCATACTAGTATAAAATATGTCCTAGTCAAGGATTTATATATAAATCCTTGTCCTAGTGGATTTAATTTTAGAGGAAAAATATCCTGAAGGATATTTTCATGACTTTCAGGATGTTTTTTCCTGATTCTTTTTATCCATTTAGATAATAAGAATCAGGAAAAAACATCCTAGTCATCAATATTTTATCATATCTGATGGATAAGAGATTAATTTGTCCTTTGAGGATAAAATCTTTAAAGGATTTATTATCCTAAAGGGATAAAATGAATAACAATGATTATATCCTAGGATATAAAATTAATGAAAGATAAATATTTTAGCTAATTTGTCCTTTGTGGATAAAACATTCAAATGATTTATTATCCTAAAGGAATAAAATGAATAACGATTATATCCTAGGATATAAAATTAATGAAAGATAAATATTTTAGCTAATTTGTCCTTTGTAGATAAAACATTCAAATGATTTATTATCCTAAAGGGATAAAATGAATAACGATTATATCATAGGATATAAAATTAATGAAAGAATATCCATGATATATTCGTGAAGATGCACGGAAAAGAAAAGACGCAAGGCTAGTATATATACGAATATTTCAATTAAATTAAGATTTCTTTTGTAAAAATGTTAATGTTATAAATATATATTGATCTCTTAGACTTTTATTATGTCCCTTGTTTACATAAATTAAAGTATTCTGGGATAAAATTCCTTTTCTATAGACATTTTCAGAAATCGGTGATTACCTAGTTATCGTTCGTGGACACTAGGTGGCGTTACTATCGTCCGCCATTATGAAAGTACAACAATCGGTTGTTTACACTAGTTACGATTAATCAGTATTCATAATTGGATTAGATAAACACGCTTCAGTTGTTATTCTATGGCTCCTCATGAAACTTTTTTTCAGATAAAGAAATTCAGATATTCAGATGTTTTAATTTGATAAAACTTAAATTCCTTTTCATCTTCACTACAGAAATTGACTGACAAAAAGTTATAATTTGTTTAAAATGTCACATTCAAAGTTAAAGGGGCATTAGCTACGATTTTGACCAAAAAAAATATATGTTTTGGAAATTGGTAAATAGTTTAAAAATGATGAAATAGGGTAAATATCTCACATTAAACAGCTAATCGAACCACTTTCCGCCTTTTGAGAACGAAAATTACCATCGATTACTTATTTGTCATGATTTTGTCGCTTATTAACTGCCAACTTGCATGGTTCGTTGTTCA
Source organism: Gigantidas platifrons (assembly GCA_002080005.1). NCBI lineage: Eukaryota > Metazoa > Mollusca > Bivalvia > Mytilida > Modiolidae > Gigantidas > Gigantidas platifrons. Next base: position 150,672 of record MJUT01019790.1, on the reverse strand, counting down.
TATATGTAATTAACAGACTAAAATTCACAAAATATAAGAAATAAGTGCATTGTTGTACTGATTTAATGACGATTCGACAAACTCCGTAAACAATGTTGATAGTTAATAAGATGACTTGATAGATCTCAAAACACGAGCAGTTACAGGCCTTTATCCCGATGTGCGTACATTTCATAACATTTATAAGTTACAGAAACACGTTTTATTAAGGCATAAATCATATCTGATAGTTTTTATGGGTAACAAAAATTTACGATTTGGCAGAGAATGCCCCTTTACGTTCTTTCTGGTTAGGTAGGCACACTTTTTACCATTATTACTTCACTTTAAGACTTATAAACATATATACAAAATGCAACTATTTTGCGTTTTCGATTTTCAAGCCATCTTCCAATTTATTTATACTTAAAAAATAAATTTATATTTTTTTTCTTATAAATGTGTATAAATATCTTCTATAAATTTCAATTTCTTATCTAATTTTTATTCTTATTATGTAACAATATGGTCAGGTTGTTATTTTCATTGAATGGCATCTCAAAATAGATTGTTTCATAGTAGGGGATCTTCCTGTATATTGGGTACATCCTGTATATTACAAGAGGTACACGGACAGAAAGTCACAGGACAAAAAGTCACAATTTTGATAGGACAAAAAGTCACAAATCATTATTTTAATACACATAGGACAAAAAGTCACAGGACAAAAAGTCACAAATTTCAATTTTAAATATAGGACAAAGTTTGCTTGTATGTTCATGACATTTCTTTTCCCACATTAAATTCTACAGCAGATAGTTAACTTGATACATTTGATGGTTATAAGATCTTGGTGCAATCCGTTTTGCTTAGTTAAAACTATGTGGTGACCTCTGGATGTGTATTCCATCATTGTTTTTATTGATATACTGGAATATTCATGGCATTTTGTCAGTGGTGAGGTGTAACTCGATACAACATTATGTGATAAAGTTTGTCAGTGGGGAGGTGTACATCCTGCTTGTTTATTCAGAAATCAAGTTGTTGCTTTAAAAGGGATATTTTAATGATTGTAAATATACAGGTACTTCCTTTAAAGCCACAACACAAGAAGAAAGGTTAATCTTTCAACTTCACCCAAAAACAAAAACACAAATATCTTTGAAAAAATCTCCAAAAACATTTCAAAATAATAAAAATATAATTAAAAAAAATTGATAAAAAAAATAAAATGCTGTGAAAATACCTCTGCAAAAATGACCTAAAAAATATTACTGGAATTAAACATAATATTTAATATTTAGGTTGATTTTTTTTAATCAAACATTTTTTTTAATTGAAAATGAACAAATAATGAAAATTGTGACTTTTTGTCCTATTTTTTTTTACAATATTTGAGGTTGTGACTTTTTGTCCTGTGACTTTTTGTTTGTGACTTTTTGTCCGTGACTTTTTGTCCTGTGACTTTCTGTCCTACATTCTTACAAGACAACCTAATTCGGATCACCTAGAAAATATTCCCACAACATACATATTTTTTTTATAACCACAGTGATCAACCTTGCAAAGGACACAACTTGAAGACGGCTTGAAATACGAAAACGCAAAATAGTTGCATTTTGTATCTATGTTTATAAGTCTTCATTTTAAATCGTATAGTAATAATTTCAAAAAGCGTATATTATAATTTATATATTTACTTTTTAATTTCATGCAAAATATTAATTTGATTACCCCTTTTTTCTTATGCTTGAAAAGCAAAAAAAAAAATAAAATAAAAAAAATAAAAAAGTGCATGCAGTAGGATTTATCCTGATTTTGTATGGGGAAAATAACGGTAATTAAAAAATAATAATAATACATACAAGGTACTTATATGGTTTTTTGACGGCGACTTTCCAAATTAGAAATTGCGCCCACAAGGTAATTTATTTGTTGTCATTATATCTCCGTTTACAAATCACTTCACAGCAGGTATTATCATTGAATTTCAAGCCGAAATAACAGTATATTGTGACACCTGTACTAGAGAAACCATACATTAGCATATCGATAAACCCCGAGAACATAATATTTTTATATATTACTAATGGTGGACACACTCGGAAGTCGATAATGGACGCGCCCATGTTTTTAAGAATAAAAAGGTCTATTCTTAGGGTGCATTTTTTTCTAACCAAAGTTTGGCAAACGTTGTGTGTCGTTTGTTAAATGCTGTGTGTGGTTTGTTAAAACGCTGCAAAAGTAGAAACAAATACATCGTTTAATCAGAGTTTATTGACCCTGTTTGAACTGACAATATGTATACACATGTTGTTGGTAAATAAACTCATCTCTTCTTTTGTTAGATTCCATCTTTGTTTTGGTGGGAAAATTCCACGTGTCTATAATTGATTCAGCGTTGAGATTAGAAACAAATGCATGTTATCATAAGTTTTTAAGAAATAATATCCTATGGAAAGGATATTATTTTTACACAACTTCCGATGATGAATAAAATTTCTCAGATATTTTATCCCAGAAGGATAAAAATTGTACACAAATTTGATCCCCCGGATATTATCATAGGTAGGATGTAATAATGTGTTACACATCCACGTGTATTTAATTTGATAGCAATATAACTCAGCATAATAAGAGCATTTTACCTATTTACTGTCAAAATATTTTATTCAAAATTCCGTATATCATATTCCGATTTGAGACGTCCCGATTCGGATATAGAACGTATTCGGAATCGGGCCTTGACACTTATAGTTAGACTGGTCCCCTGCAGTACGTTTTGCCTATGCTCCTGGTAAATGCCTATAGTCTCTGAATATTAAAATGACTGCACCAGTTTAAAATTTGGATAATTTGCTTCCGGGTTCGAAAGGGAAAAAATGCAACTCTTTTGAATAAATATTCTAATAATAAAGTTAACGGTAATTCACTTTAACTGAAAGGCTAGACAACAATTAATGACATCATTAAGAATTCTGACGATTTTGAGACGGCGAAAGAACTATGATACTCGATAATTTTGACTGGTTCGATTGCCTTGAATTTGTAAAGCAATAGACAGGGAACCATATCTTATCTTGATTCGGAAGTAGGGCAACCAGTGAACACAGAGTAATTTCGACTTGCCAGTTGGTGAAGTATTAAGGGTGAGTGGACGATTGTTTAAGGCCAAGTGAGAAATTTTTCATCTACAAAAATGTATATCAAAGCGAGATCAAGAAGAGTTTGGAGATACCAAAGCGAAGGAATATATTAGAATCCGTAAATCGACTGAGGAAAGACAACACAATGGCCAAAAGAAAAAGGACAAAAGGACAAACAACGATCTACAAAACTGAAAACATACACACAAAACTGAAGATCGAGTAAAACGAACCCCATTGAAAACCGGGAGTAAACTCGGGTGCTCCGGAAGGGTAGGCAGTGCCTGCTCCACTAGGTACTTTTACAGTTGGATTTTTATAGTGCTACTAGCTCACTGGAACACAGTCCACAGAATGAAAAAGGAATGTGACTCCACGGACACGTTAACCCGACTCCGAGCCAAACAATCTTTGCTGTACATCATATTCCGATTCGGATATAGAACTTAAAAAAAATCGCACCGAGCGGAGGGAGGCGCGAAAATTGTTGGGGTATTTCGTGTGAAATCACGATTTTACGCAAAAAAAAAATCATATTTATTCCAATTTTAGAGGGGGCGCCCCCGCCCCCCCCCCCCTTGGATCCGCCCATGATCTACATGTATATGAAGACTCTATATAGGCAATATTATCTGACATTATTATTAAGTCATTTCAATTATCTGGTGGAAAAAAAAACTAATTGCAAACAAAAAGAACTTGAAAAAACCTTGACTATATATTATATATAGTAAAATATATTTTTTTAATTCCTCGTGACAATAAACTGTGTTGTGTAGGCACAATTTTAAGTTGGTGGGATAGATTACAACAAACAAACAAAAAACATTTAGGACAGACTTCCGCGGGAATATATTAAATAAATTATTTTTCTCGGAAACCGCTAGAAATTTGATTCAACCCAGCATGTACACAAATTATCATTGGATGGTCTTTCATAATTTTCAATCGTTTTTGTGTGTATGGGATATGGTAGATAAAAGATGAAGCCACCACAAAATATTGTTTACAAATCATGTGACCATGAGTTCGCAGATAAAAGATGAAGCCATCACAAGACATTGTTTACATGACCGTGAGATCGTAGATAAAAGATGAAGCCATCACAAGATATTGTTTACATATAACCATGAGATTGCAGATAAAAGATGAATTAAGCCACCACAAGACATTGTTTACAAATGACCATGAGATCGTATATAAAAGATGAAGCCATCACAAGACATTGTTTACATGATCGTGATATCGTAGATACAAGATGAAGCCATCACAAGACATTGTTTACATATAACTGAGATTGCAGATAAAAGATGAAGCCATCACAAGATATTGTTTACATATGACCGTGAGATCGTAAATAAAAGATGCAGCCATCACAAGATATTGTTTACAT
>MJUT01019790.1:133066-144315 GCA_002080005.1 Gigantidas platifrons | reverse complement strand
TTGTTTACATGACCATGAGATCGTTGATAAAAGATGCAGCCATCACAAGATATTGTTTACATGACCGCGAGATCGTAGATAAAAGATGAAACCATCACAAGATATTGTTTACATATGACCGTGAGATCGTAGATAAAAGATGCAGCCATCACAAGATATTGTTTACATATGACCGTGAGATCGTAAATAAAAGATGAAGCCCATCACAAGACATTGTTTACATATGTCCATAAGATCGTTGATAAAAGATGCAGCCATCACAAGATGTTGTTTACATGACCATGAGATCATTGATAAAAGATGCAGCCATCACAAGATATTGTTTACATATAACCGTGAGATCTAAGAATATGTGGAAAATGAACAAAAAAGCATCTTCTTATACACCACTATTTGATTGAAGCTAAATTGTCCATGAATAACCAGTTGAGGCTACAATTGTTTTAATTTAAATGTCTCTATAGGTGAAATTAACTTGAATTTTGTGTTGAATTGAAAATTCGAGATTAAGTGTTTTTAAATTTGATTTTGTCTTTCGTAATAGTTGGATCCCTACATAATAATATATTGATTCACTGGATTCTATCTTACACACAGAAGAGGCAAGAGTCCGATACAATAATATATTGACTGGATTCTATCTTACAAAAGCGCTGAAGTCCGTTACAACAATCTGTTGATTGGATTCTACCGTACAACGATCTGGGTATAACATGCCATTCTATCAACGAGAACACGGTACATAAAGATGTAGCCATCATCCTATTATGATAATACAACAGTGTTCGAAAAGGACAATCAGAAACGTCAGAGAAAACGGAAGAGACAATAAAGAATGGGCAATCTAGAGGTACTGTGTCAACATTGGGCACGCAATATGTAGGGCAAAGAAAATAAAGAATAACACGGTCGGACCCCATAAAAAGCCGGGGGCGAACCTATGTGGTCGCGAAGGGTAAGCAGTTCCTTCTTCTTATAGGACAACCGTTTTGTTATTCAGTCAAAAGACTTGTTACTAAAGGGAATAAAAACAAACAGCACAAATTAGACATGAGCACTCTTATAACCAACTGGGAGTAATAAACATTCTAACATGACGTCCATCTTTCGCTGTCAAAAAACGAGCGATTTATCGACTGGGTATAATATCATTAGCACATGCGCCGGTGCATGTGAATGACTTTTCCGTCGTAAATGTACATGTTGATGAATTATTGTCTGCTCGAATTTAGCATCATAAATTGTGTGCGACATTGTCCGCAAACGTAAATATAAATTACCGTCTTCCAATCAAAGTATACTACCGTATTTGTACTCTTAGACATATCAGAATCGTAATAATTCATGGAAGCCAGGCAGGCTTCCATGATTTATTTCTTCATAAAAACAGATTTTAGGATGAAGTAACTTTTCTTATTTCAGCTTGTAAAAATGTCCACACGCAAAAGGCCATCGACAGAGAAACATGGTAAAGCCTCAAAAATAAAGAAAACAGTGGATTGTAAAGACATTAACAAAGAGGATGGTGATGTAATTCATGCAGGACCATCAGATATCAAAGTTGCTGCAAGTTCTCCACTACAAACCAAAGCATTAGAGTTTTCCTTTTATAATCAGTCATGTGAAGACTTGGCCAAGGCACTTTTAGGCAAAAAATTAGTACGTTTATCTGACAAAGGTGAGAGGTTATGTGGCATTATTGCTGAAACAGAAGCCTACCTTGGACATCCAGACAAAGCTGCACATTCGTATAAAGGCAAGACAAATAAGAACGAACCTATGTTTATGGATCCAGGAACTGCCTATGTCTACCATATACACAGTTACTGTTGTATGAATATTTCCAGCAAAGGTAACAGAAAAAGAAATTTTGCTCTACTCCCAACTCACATCCGATCCAGCTTTCTGCGAACATGTACTGTTACAGAAAAGTAAACTCAATAATTTAAAAAATATCAGAAACATGTCAATGCCAGATTACTTTAAATGAGTAACTTCAGCAATACTTGAAAATAACAAAGAACGAATATAATATTTTATCCCGGGCTTGAAAATTTTAACAACTTTTGATTGGTTAAAAACCCTGACATAAAAAAAAACATATTCCCGGGTGTTATCTTCATGTCTCAGTACCAGTACCGGTATTCAAAATGTCTGATAATATAAAACACCGAATAACCAACTCGGGATCCAATTCACATTAAATTTGATTTCAATCCACTCGGAATAAAACATCAAACAATTTAATCACATTTTTTGTTTTGTTTTGTTCGTCCTGTTCAGCTTAAGATTGACACCAAAATCACAAATTCTAATGAGGTCCACCCGAGGGTTATTCCTCATAGAGGATGATACAAGCAAGCCCTCAAATGGTTCAGTATTGAGTGGTATGTTGCTATGATTAATGAACTTTTTTTTAAGATTATAGTGGTGGCAATCTTGGATTACTGATCCACATTAAAAGTCTAAATGCTGTAAGAAATTCAGTTGAATTTAAATCAAGTTTATAGTTTGTTAGGAAAAGCTTTGCTTTCAGGAGCCACACGTTATACAGGATTTATGTTTATTTACGTTCTAATATAGACTAGTTACACTATATATGTTTATATGTGTGTATATGTTATTTATTTTATTTTATAATTCCAATATTGTAGGAGAAGGTGCAGCTGTACTGTTGAGAGCTTTAGAACCAAAAGAAAACACCGGAAGTATGGAGAAACTGAGACAGAAACGAACCCCAGGAAAATCTATCAAACATAAAGAGTTGTGTAATGGGCCATCAAAATTATGTTTATCGTTAGATATCACTAAGGACCAAATAAATAAAGAGGATATGACTAAATCACCAAAGATTTGGGTAGAAAATGGAGACGAGGAAATAGAATCTGACCACATTGTTCAATGTAAACGAATTAATATTGGATATGCTGAAGAATGGATAGACAAACCGTTACGGTTTTATATTTTAGGAAATACATGTGTCAGTAAAGTAGATAAGCAGGCGGAATGTGACTTAATATCGATACCTTAAAGATTTGGAATATATACATATAATGTCATGCATAAGACCTCGTAATTGTTTAAACAACTAAATAGATGATTTAAATTTTCCCATTGTGAACTTTCTATTTATATATAGCAATAGTCCAACAGCACCTGCATATGGAGTATATATCTATCAGTTGATACGATATTCCAGAGTTTGTGGTTCCTATCACCTGACAGAGGATTGCTGCTAACAAGGAAGTTACTGAACCAACTGTTCATAGTTGTTAAGTTGAAGTCATCACATCGAAAGTTTTACGATCGCCACCATGTCTTGGTTAATCTTACGGAATATGTTTCACAAATGACTTTGGTTATGTTCCGTTTTTTGTAATCACAATACGGCATGATTTATCACAGGGTTTGTAGCGAAAGTAACACGATGGGTGTCACCAGTGGAACAGGAACTGCTTACCCTTCCAGAGCACCCTCGGTTTTTTAGTGGGGTTCGTTTTGCTCGATCTTTATTTTCTATGTAGTGTTTGGTAAATCATTGATTATCCTTTTGGCCATTGTATTGTCTGTTCTTCGAATTATGGTCTCTGATTACTCATTTGGTCGTCAAACTTCTTTACTTTATGTCGAAGGGGCCCGGGTGGCTCAATGAGTTAGGTCGCTGGATCTAACAACTCATGCAAGCCTATCACCAATACGGCGTGGGTTCGAACCCGGCTTTGTAAATTACAAAAAAGGGTACACTCGACTCGCAACCGCAAGTGATAAAGTTTACCAGTTGTTTGCCCATGGTCGGTGGTTCTCTCCGGGTACTCCGGCTTCCTCCACCACTAAAACTGGTCGCCATGATATAGCTGAAATATTGTTGAAAGTGGCGTTAAACACCAAAAATCAATCAATCAATCATACTTTATGTCAAATGAAAATTATTGTAAATGAAAGAGCAAGGTATAAGCCAGAAGATAAAGGAACCAATACCTTAATATTCTGTTTGAGCCAGCCTCTTATTTCATTGTAAAGCACATACTTGTATGGTTCTTATTTAAAGTCTGGTTGCAGTCATGTGTGAATCAACTATACTCTTGTCAGTCTGATTTTTGTAAGATGAAAATCGACTAGTTTTTCAATCTAGTTTCAGTCATGTAGCGAATCAATAGTAGTTTGTAAATCGATATTAGTATTAGCCAGCACAATGGAGGGATTCAGAGTTGTCCTAAAAACAAGTCAAGCACTCTCCCGAACATAGTTTAACTGGTATATTGCGAATTTTAAGTGTAACTGGCATCGAAAGTGCGCTCGGGTGTCTAATTTGTTATCACAAATCAGTAATCTCGTGATTGTATCTTGGTTTTATTAATCAGGATAAGGGAGACAAATCTTATATTTTTAGTATTCCGTAGCTTGTTGTCATGGGTATTTATAGCTCCACCGTATTTTTAAAAAAAATGTACAACTGCTAACTTCGGGAAGCTAACTTTCATAGGCAGTTAGTCCGGCTTCATTACGAAAAAATGCATTTCGTTCAAATAAATGTTCTAACAATAATGTTCTAATAATTCACTGTAACTGTCGTAGAACATCAATAAGATTTATGACTACCGGTATTTTGAAATGACACAGAAACCCGATACTTGATATAATATTTAATCAAAGTTGGACTGGTTCGAAGGCCTTCAAACAGTATTGATATGGGTACTAATGCACTAACGACAGGGGACCATATCTTGATTGGATAGTTGTCAGTGTTAGTTGAAAGTGAACACAAAACAATTGCGAACTCGGTGAGATATTAAGGGTAAGTGGGTGATTGATGTTTAACGACATGTGAACATGTTTTTCTCTCTTCTATATAATGGTAAGAACAAATTCTTCTTCTTCTTCTTCTTCACAGGAGTACACTCTAAGGTTAAACCGTGCCACACCCCGGAAGTTAGATTTTCATGAAAGTAATTAATACTTAATGGATCTACGAACGATGATGATGTCTAGATCTAGATCAACACAGTTGGATTTTAGTGCTATATACTAGTAGATCACTGGAACACAGTCCACAGAAGGACATGTCGCTCCACACGGACACATTATCCCGAGTCAGAACCAAACCGTCATTGCTGTTAGCCCTTAATGCATGTATGATCATGTAGCAGAGAAGCGGGAAAAGCAAATTTTACAGTATTTGGTTTGACACAACAGAAGAACAACCATACAACACAGTGCCCTACAATCTACTGAACTTGAGATGTGCATGCTATATCATCATTAAAACACCGACGTGGTTAACACATTAAAATATTAATTTATAGAAGAATCTACAGGCAATATTATCTCACATTATTATTTTTCCATTTCCATTATATGGAAAAAAAAACACTTAACTACAAAAAAACTTGACTATAGATAGTAAAATATATTTTTTTCTAATTCCCCACGACATTAACTATTTTGGGTAGGCATAATGTTTGGTTAGTTGGTCAGGTTACTAGAAATAGAAATGTGATTCTTAAGCATAAGTTGTACACGATAATCATTAAATGATCCCTCAAATTTTTTATATGTGTGTTTTATATAAAGAAATGGTTGGACTCCGTCTCAGTGATCTATTGATTGTGTTCTATCTTACACACAGAAGTGGTTGGACCCCGTCTTAGTGATCCATTGACTGTTCTATCTTACACACATAAGTGGTTGGAGTCCGTCTATGTGATCTATTGACTGTGTTCCATCTTGCACACAGAACTGGTTGGACTCCGTCTCGGTGATCCATTGACTGTGTTCTATCTTACACACAGCAGTGGTTGGACTCCGTCCCAGTGATCCATTGACTGTGTTCTATCTTACACACTTAAGTGGTTGGACTCCGTCGTCACAGTGATCTATTGACTGTGTTCCATCTTACACACAGAAGTGGTTGGACTCCGTCACAGTGATCTATTGACTGTGTTCTATCTTACACACAGGTGGTTGGACTCCGTCTCACTGATCTATTGATCGTGTTCTATCTTATAAACAGAAATTGTTGAACTCCGTTTCAGTGATCCATTGGTTGTGTTCTATCTTACACACAGAAGTGGTTAGACGGACTCCGTCACAGTGATCTATTGACTGTGTTCTATCTTGCACACAGAAGTGGTTTGACGCCGTCTCAGTGATCTATTGATTGTTTTCTATCTTATAAACAGAAGTTGTTGGACTCCGTCTGAGTGATCCATTGATTGTGTTCTATCTTACACACAGTCGTGGTTGGACGGACTCCGTCTCAGTGATCTATTGATTGTGTTCTATCTTATACACAGAAGTGGTTGGACGGACCCCATCTCAGTGATCTATTGCCTGTGTTCTATCTTGCACACAGCAGTGGTTGGACCCCGTATCAGTGATCCATTGACTGTTCTATCTTACACACAGAAGTGGTTGGACGGACTCCGTCACAGTGATCTATTGATTGTGTTCTATCTTATACACAGAAGTGGTTGGACGGACCCCGTCTCGGTGATCTATTGCCTGTGTTCTATCTTGCACACAGCAGTGGTTGGACCCCGTATCAGTGATCCATTGACTGTTCTATCTTACACACAGAAGTGGTTGGACGGACTCCGTCTCAGTGATCCATTGACTGTGTTCTGTCTTACACACAGAAGTGGTTGCACTCCGTCTCAGTGATCTATTGCCTGTGTTCTATCTTGCACACAGCAGTGGTTGGACCCCGTCTCAGTGATCCATTGACTGTTCTATCGTACACACATAAGTGGTTGGAGTCCGTCTCGGTGATCTATTGGCCATGTTCTATCTTACACACAGAAGTGGTTGGACTCCGTCTCAGTCATCTATTGGCCATGTTCTATCTTACACACAGAAGTGGTTGGACTCCGTCTCAGTCATCTATTGGCCATGTTCTATCTTACACACAGAAGTGGTTGGACTCTGTCTCAGTCATCTATTGATTGTGTTCTATCTTGTACACAGAAGTTGTTGGACTCCGTCTCAGTGATCCATTGACTGTGTTCTATCTTATACACAGAAGTGGTTGGACCGACTCTGTCTCAGTCATCCATTGACTGTGTTCTATCTTACACACAGAACTGGTTGGACTCCGTCTCAGTCATCTATTGATTGTGTTCTATCTTTCACACAGAAGCGCTTGGTCTCCGTCTCTGATCTGTTGATTGTGTTCTATCTTACACACAGAAGTTGTTGGACCGACTCTGTCTCAGTCATCCATTGACTGTGTTCTATCTTACACACAGAACTGGTTGGACTCCATCTCAGTGATCCATTGACTGTGTTCTATCTTACACACAGAAGTGCTTGGTCTCCATCTCTGATCTGTTGATTGTGTTCTATCTTATACACAGAAGTGGTTGGACCGACTCTGTCTCAGTGATCCATTGACTGTGTTCTATCTTACACACAGAAGTGGTTGGACGGACTCCGTCTCAGTGATCTATGGACGATGTTCTATCTTGTACACAACAGCGGTTGGACTCGGCCTCAGGGATCTAATGATTGTGTTCTCTCTTACACAAAGCAGGGATTGGATTCCGTCTCAGTAATCTATTGCATGTGTTCTATCTTGCACACATCAGTGGTTGGACTCCGTCTTAGTGATCTATTGACAGGTAAATGAACTGTAGTTTATCAGTCTTGTTCCACTTAGAGGTAAATGAACTGTAGTTTATCAGTCTTGTTCCACTTAGAGGTAAATGAACTAGTTTATCAGTCTTGTTCCACTTAGATGTAAATGAACTGTAGTTTATCAGTCTTGTTCCACTTAGAGGTAAATGAACTGTAGTTTATCAGTTTTGTTCCAGTTGGAGATAAATAAAAATCAATTGTAGTTTGTTAGTCTTATTATAGCCATGTGAGAATGAGCTGTAGATTGTCAATCTTGTACAGTAATGTGTGAATAAATTAGAATACCAACTGTAATTTGTCAGTTCAACATTTAGGTCAATTAAGCATTAATACTATGCAATATAATGGAACAATCTGACAATTTGTATTAAACAAACCGTAACAAATGGTTGTCCAGTTTTATTTCCTACTTATCACGTAGAGGTTATACTCCCATGTTTAGTGAGTCTAACTCAAAGTGAGTAAGCTGCTAGCTATATCATGACCAGAACAAGTTACTTTGGATGATATGTTAAAGATGCCCTAGACCAATGCTCCTAGCAGAATTTTTACAGTCCTCGCTCACTGATAAAATAATCCATAAGTTGACTTGTAACTCCACTCAAAATGTTATACTGATTCTAATCTAACCAGTCTTTGCTCCTAGTCCTTAATCCTGTCCATCTGTAATTAGCAGTGAATCAGTAAATACCAATTTTATAGTCTTTGGTTTGAGTCCACCAAGGACAGAATCCACAATAAGCCAACATACTTATTACACCGCATAGTTGGTTCCCCCATGTTTAAGTGCTAGTACCTGGTTGTGCTTGATTTGAATTTGAATTTTGGTGTTTAACGCCACTTTCAGCAATATTTCAGCTATATCATGGCGACCAGTTTTAGTGGTGGAGGAAGCCGGAATACCCGGAGAGAACCACCGACCCTGGGTAAGTAACTAGTAAACTTTATCACTTGCGGCTGCGAGTCGAGTGCACCCTTTTTTGTAGCTTACAAAGCTGGGCGCGAACTCACACCGTATTGGTGATAGGCTTGTATGAGTTGTTAGATCCAAAGACCTAACTCATTGAGCCACCCGGGCCCCTGTGCTTGATTTGGACAGTGTTCATCCATATCAGCAATAGTAATGGTGCATTATTTTACAATTTACTGTGGATTTAATAGTTGACAGTTGGTTTCAATGACACTGTTTGTTTACAATTGATATCAATGAAATGTTTGTTGACGATTGATATCAATGAAATGTTTGTTGACAATTAATATCAATGAAATGTTTGTTGACAATTAATATCAATGAAATGTTTTTTGACGGTTGATATCAATGAAATGTTCGTTGACAATTGATATCAATGAAATGTTTGTTGATGGTTGATATCAATGAAATGTTTGTTGACAATTGATATCAATGAAATGTTTGTTGACAATTGATATCAATGAAATGTTTGTTGACAATTGATATCAATGAAATGTTTGTTGACAATTGATATCAATGAAATGTTTGTTGACAATTGATATCAATCAAATTTCAGTTGACCATGTAGATTTAATACTCATTAATTCCACTCCTATATTTGTATTGCATGGAGCACTCAATTTCATAATTTTATGGTGCCCACAAAGCTCATGGATACAATGAGTAATATGTGAATCCAGTAAAAATGTCTATCTGTTTCTTGATTCATTGAAGTCCTAAAAAAGAAAATTGTATCAATTTTAGACTTTATTTCTTTCATAGAATGTAAACCAAAGACTTTTAATATGCTATTCACTCAATTTAAAGACTTTTAAATCATCTGGCTTTCAAATATTTTGGTTTTCAGCATATCTGATGAAGGCTATTCCAAAAACGAATTGCGCACAGTAAATTCTATATCTACTTTTTTATTAAAGAAGATTGAAAAAAAAAATATTCAACATAGAGATCTGTTGATATGCAAGCCATTTTAATATTAAAGACATTTTCCACTAAAACCTTCTTTTTGCAATTATGTTTTATGTTAAAATGGCTTGCCATAGTTGAAATATGGCCAACAATGGTGATCAGTTCTGTTTGTTGTAACAACATTTTTCTTTTTAAAGATTTCCCTTACACTGCATTCCATGGTGGTAACCATCTTAGATTTGTAAACCGCTAGAAAAACACAACCAGAGCTGGTTTTCAATTTAACTTCTGAATTTTATAGAAAAATAGGGAACATTGTTAACCAATTTAAATTAAAATTTTAGCCGATTCCAGCTTAACATTAACCTATTCATACCATTTTTATGAGACATTTTAAAATTTTAGTAAATGTGGACTGTGGACACTATGATTATTCAAGTAACAGTCCTCGCGGCGAGCTCCGGTTTTGCTAAGATATATATATATATATATAAAATAAATTCAAGAATATGATTCGCACCAGTAAATTCAAATTTTCATTTCGATGACCGAGTCATAATTTATACTTCCATTACTAGTTCTAAAGAAGTTATTATAAATTTAATTCTAATGTAGTTGTTTAATATTCCTGGTTTGTGATTGGACATTGCCGTTATTTTCACTGTATCAATTCCACGGTTGAATTATCATGCGATATTTTTTGAATTTTAGCTGATTACCGCTTACGTCATCTTGTCAATAATGTGGCAATACACATCTATACATTAGAATGGAGATGACTGTATTGTATTTGAAAATTTCACTGCATCAATTGTCGATTTAATGGTGTAATTTTCACAATATCAATTCCACAGTTAAAATAGCATGAGATATTTTTAGAATTTATGTAATTACCACTTATGTCATCTTGTCAATAATGTGGCAATACATATTTATACACACAATTACATTAGAATGGAGATAACTGTATTGTATTTAAAGATTTCACAGCATCAATTGTCGATTTAATGGTCGCAAATATTCATTTACTGGCTCCGCTAATACTTCGCCAGTAAACTCAATTTGCGACCATCAAATCTCCAATTGATGCAGTGAAATTTTTAAATACAATACAGTTAGTGCCTAAATCTACATACTCCAATGATGCTGCACAGTAAATATTATAGCCTTTCTTTTCCTGGTTCTTGATAAGAATTTTGTTTAATTCATTCAATTTCCTCATCTTAGGACCCTTAATAGTCCAAATAGAGGATTGACTTCATTTTGTATAAACTGTTCAGTAGTTTCTAAGAAACTTTTAAATCATCTCCCACTCCCCCATTTGGTTATATTGTTGGCATTACTGTGTAAGGGTTGCCATGGCAGTGGGTTGTGTTGTTTACTGTTACTATGTGTAGGTTGTCATGACAGTGGGTTGTGTTGTTTACTATTACTATGTGTAGGTTGTCATGGCAGTGGGTTGTGATGTTTACTATTACTATGTGTAGGTTGTCATGACAGTGGGTTGTGTTGTTTACTATTACTATGTGTAGGTTGTCATGGCAGTGGGTTGTTTTGTTTACTATTACTATATGTAGGTTGTCATGGCAGTGGGTTTTGTTGTTTACTGGTACTATGTGTAGGTTGTCATGGCAGTTGGTTGTGTTGTTTACTATTACTATGTGTAGGTTGTCATGACAGTGGGTTGTGTTGTTTACTATTACTATGTGTAGGTTGTCATGGCAGTGGGTTGTGTTGT
>MJUT01019790.1:89822-121113 GCA_002080005.1 Gigantidas platifrons | reverse complement strand
GTTCACACAAAACCCATTTAAGTATACAGAAGTGTTTGCAAAACCGACGGGTTTACACGCAATGAATGTATGCTAACAATGCAGTCTGATATGTGAGCCATTCGGTGAACTACTTGGTTTTGTTAGTTTTCCTTTTTTTTTTTAATTGTACAACTGCATAAACCTACCTCAAGGCAATGTTCAAATATCCGTGTATCGAGGAAAAAAATGTTTGCGTAAGTTTGCATCTATCTGGCATATTTTGTATTTTTTTTTTTAAATAATTTGAAACCCATAAATCCATCAGAGACAGTGGTGCTGCAAACCAAATTTTTTTTTCTAAAAAAATAATTGAATAAAGAAGGAGGGAAATGGAACTTCACGTTAAGAAGCTCCTGTGTTCTCCCAGGAATCAAATTTGCACCAAAATGATTGATTTATAAAACTATAGGGGACTGTATTCACAATTTACAAAGTCCCTCCTCCCCCTAAAAAATCCACGCAATTATTTTGTATTGCGTAATTTTAGGAAAATGAGTAAGGTGTAAAAAAAATTATATGTCAAAGAAAAGATCGTCGGCTCCGCCATCTTGATTCCTTCTGCACCACCTCAAAACTTGGTACACCCGGCACACTGTTCTGTTTGTTCGCGCAGAGTGTTCCGTACCACTTCATTCGCAAGAACATGTTCGGCACATCTCGAACATACGAAAGAAATACACCCCAAGTGTTATCTATTAATAAACTATCTAGGGTTTTTTTTATAGGAAACAACCCACACCCTCTTATGCTTATCTAGAAATACATTGCTGTCAAAACAACTTAACATAGCTGTGTTAAGAAAACTACCGATTCATAACAACTTTTGACGGAAGCAGGTCGGTGGTTTTCTCAGAGTACTCCAGTTTCCTCTACCAATAAAACTGACTGCTACGATATAGCTGAAATATTGTTGAAAGTGGCATTAAACACCATAAACCTAACCCTTATTTTCTAGAAACAAGAATTGTTCAAATTAATGGCACTTCGGGTCACTCAAATTACTGATAGGTCGCACACCTTTTGTTAGTCATAGTTGTCTTGAAATGTACTGGTAACTGATACTAAATCAAAGTAACTGGAATTCCTCTCTAATGATTATGTGTTGGTAGATGGGGGAAATACAAGTTTTAATGTATTATTGCCTGATGCTATGTCAGAGAAAGAGTAATTCCTCTCTAATGATTATGTGTTGGTAGATAAGGGAAATAGAAGTTTTAATGTATTAGTACCTGATGCTATGTCAGAGAAACTGGAATTCCTAGTCTCTATAAAATGGTGATATTTTGTGGCTGGTAGGAGAAAGACATACGTATGTAACTGATGTATCAACCCATGCTGTAACATCCATACTACCATACTAACTTTCTCTTCCTGAAAAAAACCCAATAAAATAACACCGTTCATCTAATACCTTAATAAACAGCTTTATAAACCACACTGTTCATCTGACATCTTAAACCGTTCCACCAACATCTTAAACAAACATTAAAACCACACTGTTTATCTGACATTTGAAGATTACCTGTGCTTGGCAGCTTTGTGGGTTAAACTATAGGAACAGTCAACAGTTCCCATCCGTCACCACTACACAGGATCAATCATTTGAATATTACCTGTGCTGGGTAGCTCCCGAGAGTTGAGTCCTAGGAATGGTTACCACTACACAAGATCAGTCATTTGAAGATAACCTGTGCTGGGTAGCTCTGAGAGTTGAGTCCTAGGAATGGTCTCCACTAAACAGGATCAGTCATTTGTGGATAACCTGTGCTCAGCAACTCTGCAAGCTGAGCTATAGAAATCGTCACCAGTACAAAGGATCTTTGATTTGAAGATTAGCTATGCTAGACAGCTCTGTGTCTTGAGCCCTATAGGAACTGTCACCTGTTCCCATGATCATTTGAGGGGCCGTCGTGGCCGTGATGATATGGTATTTGGATTTACAACTACCTATGCAATCAGTGCCTATCACCACTGATGTGAGTTCGAATCTCAATCAGGGCGACGGGTGGCTCAATGAGTTAGGGCGCTGGATCTAACAACTCATACAAGCCTATCACCAATACGGCGTGGGTTCGCACCCAGCTTTGTAAATTACAAAAAAGGGTGCATTCGACTCGCAACCGCAAGTGATAAAGTTTACCAGTTGCTTGCCCATGGTCGGTGATTCTCTCCGGGTACTCCAGCTTCCTTCACCACTAAAACTGGTCGCCATGATATAGCTGAAATATTGTTGAAAGTGGCAATAAACACCAAAAAATCAAATCAATCAATCAATCAGGGTGAGGTGTACAACATTATGTGATAAAGTTTGTCAGTGACTTACGACAAGTCGGTGGTTTTCTCCTGGTCCTCTGGTTTCCTCCAATAAAACTGACCGCCACGATATAACTGAAATATTGTTGATAGTGACGTTAAACACCATCAAACAAACAAACAAACAAACCAAAATCAATTGTATGAAGATTACCTGTAATTTCTGCTGATTATTTAACATGTCCTTTGTGTCCCATAGTTTTGTTGGGTAAGAAAACTCAGATAACTCTACTGACAATGATCGTCCTGGGAAAAGCCGAACAAAGTTTTCAGTTAATATGGAATTCCTGAGAAATAAAAATATTTTAAATAAATTCTAAATAGTTTCATGAAAGGAAATATTAAACACTTATGTCAACAATTCGTCCAATAATGGAAAAACTCAGATAACTCTACTGACAATGATCGCCCTGGGAAAAGCCAAACAATGTTTTCAGTTAATATGGAATTCCTGAGAATTTTTTTTTATTTTAAATAAATTCTAAATAGTTTCATGAAAGGAAATATTAAACAGTGATGTCAACAATTCGTCCAATAACGACAAAACAAACAACTACCTCTCGCCTCAAACCACTGTACTAAAAAAAAGACCAAGATAAATACAGATATATGTCCTGGCTTATAACAGGCACAAAAATGTTGTGGGGTTAAACCACTTAATGAAATCCTAACCCTTTCCCCTTGATAATCTTCTAAGATTTGGTTGATGGTTTATGGCGTATAACGCCAGTTTCATCAATATCTCGGTTATATTGTGGCGGTCAGTTTTATTGGTGGAGGAAACCCTGAGAAAACCACTAACCTGTCACAAGTTACTGACAAACTTTATCGCCTGATGTATCGAGTACACCTCGCCATGAACGGGGTTCGAACTCACAACTTTAGTGGTGATAGGCACTGATTGCATAGGTAGTTGTGAATCCAGCTACAATACAATCACGACCACAACAGCCCCTTAATCTTCTAAGGCAATACATATATACTAGGGTTGTCAATTTAATCGTAATCACCTAACCAGTTACTCGGTTAATCTTCCGACCGATTAAATGGTTAATCGGTAGTATACAAGCTTTTTCTGTCATACATGGGTAATAAATCAATAACAAGTACTTGTGTAAGCTTAATAATATAATAACCAAATTCCATGTACATTGGTAAACAGCACACACAATCGAGACACAAAAATCAATACAATGATTACGAGTCAATCATTTGTCAATATGGTGTCTCAGAAAAATGTTGCTTGTCCCTCCAGTATATACTAATTCACATTCACATAACTTGCATTTGACTTTTGAATCAGCATTTCGTTTGAAAAAGGCCCCAGCCTTGGACGACAGCGGAGGCGGCATATTACATGTACACTGGCCTAACTAACTAAATATTGAGCCGTAAAATCTAATCATTAACATCTGTTTAATATTACATGTTTTGATAACTATTAAAGTCATTTAAAGGTAATTGGAAAATTTATATTTAGCCTCTGGACATGACCTGTCAAATTATAAGATAGTAACGGTGTTTTGACAACTATTTGAGATAATTTAATGACCTGTTGAAATACCACACTTATAACGGCATTTTAATAGTATTACTAAAACATCGCTTTTATAAAAAAAATGGGCAGTTAGCCGAATAGCGTTTTTGGTATTCGATATTCGGATGTTCTGATGGTTAATCGGTTAACCGTTGCCAACCCTAATATATACATAAACTATAAATAAACATGTAACGATACACTATCATAAAAATAAATGACTATATAAATATGGGCAGCACCACAGCATGGTCAGTGAATGCTATTATTAGCCAAGATGGTAGAATCTGTTGATTAAAATAACATTACTCTTAGGACAAACAAATCAAAGTAACTATCATACTTCCATATACCTACATCACAACCAGCTACCATATCCATACATATTACAGTCACTCATGATTTCACATTAATTTATGCAAACTAATGAATTTCATGTTTTTATATTTTGAAAAATTAACCTTGAAAAATTATGAAAATATTATATAACTGCCATGAATCAAATAAAGTGAAACCTGTGTAAACTGGCCACCATTGGGACCACGTTTCACGGCCGGTATTGACAGTGGGCCTACAGTGAAACCTGTGTAAACCGGCCACCATTGGGACCACGTTTCACGGCCGGTATTGACAGTGAAACCTGTGTAAACCGGCCACCATTGGGACCACGTTTCACGGCCGGTATTGACAGTGGGCCTACAGTGAAACCTGTGTAAACCGGCCACCATTGGAACCACGTTTCACGGCCGGTATTGACAGTGGGCCTACAGTGAAACCTGTGTAAACCGGCCACCATTGGGACCATGTTTCACAGCCTGTATTGACAGTGGGCCTACAGTCAAACCTGTGTAAACCGGCCACCATTGGGACCACGTTTCACGGCCAGTATTGACAGTGGGCCTACAGTCAAACCTGTGTAAACCGGCCACCATTGGGACCACGTTTCATGGCCAGTATTGACAGTGGGCCTACAGTGAACCCTGTGTAAACCAGCCACCATTGGGACCACGTTTCACGGCCGGTATTGACAGTGGGCCTACAGTCAAACCTGTGTAAACCGGTCACCATTGGGACCACGTTTCATGGCCAGTATTGACAGTGGGCCTACAGTGAACCCTGTGTAAACCGGTCACCATTGGGACCACGTTTCACGGCCGGTCAGTGGGCCTACAGTGAACCCTGTGTAAACCGGTCACCATTGGGACCACGTTTCACGGCCGGTATTGACAGTGGGCCTACAGAGAACCCTGTGTAAACCGATCACCATTGGGACCACGTTTCACGGCCGGTATTGACAGTGGGCCTACAGTGAACCCTGTGTAAACCGGTCACCATTGGGACCACGTTTCACGGCCGGTATTGACAGTGGGCCGGTTTATTAAGTGTCTACTCTCTGACTACTGTATAAGTGTTTTTCACGGGAGCCAAATTTCGCATTTTTGTTCCAAATTGGTGGATTTTTTTAGCGGTATACTTAATTTTTGCGAACCTGAGTTTTAACCCATATCAAATATTAGCAGTTAGACCGTTATATTAGAACTACATTGTCTGAATTGCTTAATTAACAATTCAAAATAGGAGTTGTTTTGAAATAATTGAGTATCGTAATTTCTTATGCATAATAAACGGGATTTTATCCAGATTCTTTATTTTGCAGTAGAGTGCATGCACATTTTCGTATTTCTTTACTTGTTTGCACACTTCCACAAAGTCATTAAATGTTTAAAAATACTTTTGAATTATTCAGAGAATTACATTTTTTGTAATACCCTCTAGTGCAGTTGTGTTTAGAACCAGTAAACGTTGATACGAAAATAAAGCTAAAAATAAAAGTGTGACTATATCTAACCCTGCGTAAAATAATCAATAATGCTATCGATAAGATTGAATGTGTATGTAATTGCCTAGTGTATAATTAGACTGCCAGACTGTGTTTACACAAGCTTTTAATGATTGAAATAAAAAGAAAAAAGGAATCAAAATGTATTTGTCATTTTTTATGACATGTCTGGAAGTTTGAATACTCCCAGCTCAGCTGTGAAGATTATAATCCCATTAACAATAAATTATCTCGAGTTATGATTGTATGGCTTGGATGCTAGTTCATCACTTAAATAATAAGGCATTGTTTGTTGTTCATTTATGATCATTGTCAACATATGCATTGTTTTCGGGAAGGACCCCCCATGTTGGATATTTTAAAAGCGTGCCATCGAAAAAAATATACTTAAAAGGTGTATTTCATCTTGATTAAGCTTTCGCTTTTTAGATGTTGAATCCATGTTTGTTTAATATTTAATGAACATTTAAACATTAACCACACGAGTTACCAGTGATCACTAATTACAGGTATGCTAATATACACACTTCAAATTACTACCGATCGATATTCACATGTAAACACACGGTTGATTGATCTGATCATGACCGGTTTACGGAGATAAATTATAACAGTAATTAGTGTATTGGGACCGCAAGTCAAGGCCGGAATTCGGAATGTGCAGTGTCTGGTTTATTCAATGATTTTTAACAAAGATTATTAAGGAAAAAACTGCGGACTTGAAATTTAGATCGGAATGGACAGGATTCCAGTTTACTCAGGGTCCGGTTTAGTCAGGTTTCACTGTATTGTCAAATATAACCTGCTAGATGGACTAAATAAAATTTGCTGTCTGGTTTCTCTATGCTAAACTTTATATTACCGATACTACTTTAATGGGAAATATTTGACAATACCAATATTTATAGTAAGACTACATATGTTTACAGTTTATCCATCCCTGTAGAATCATATCTTATATACATAAAGACTTACAAATTATACATACTTACAAAACAATGTTTGAGTTAGGAGACAGCAGATACACATTACTTTCACACAAAGGATAAACAACTGTTGCTTTACCCCAATATACAAGATGGCTGACTAGTTGAAATACCTAAAAATAGAAATTACAATGTTTACATAAAGGATAAAGCAATACAATAAATGTTAGAGAAAACCAAAGGAGCAATCAAGAATGGAAAATCCAGAGCACACAAGACACAGGATGAAGACAAACAAAACCAAAACAAGATGAACTGTGAGCTAATGCTCACTTATGATACCCCCGCATATATGTTCAATGTGTACTATAAAAATCAACTAAGTCGGCAAACAGGAAGTAGGAATCTGACGGGTCCAAAAACGCTTCCCACGATATGGCATATCTATATGAAGCTTGTGACTAAATATCAGATTTCTGTCATCAATAGTAGCTGAGAAAAATGTGACGAAAAATATCTTGGGACAGACAGACGGACGGACGGACAGAGGTAAAACAGTATACCCCCCCCCCCCCCCCTCTGGTGGAGCGGGGGTATAAAACCACAACACAACACAGAAAATTAAAAAGATGAGCAACATGGATTCCATAAAATACCGTAAGTGAAGTCAGGTGTTCACGAAGAGTAAGCAATTCTTTTTTAAAGATTTTTTACCGTAAAAGTCTTCCAATGTTACAATATATTAGAGGCTTTAATAAGTATGTATCACTCAGTTGGTAAAGAAGACTAAATTAATTATTACATATTGTAGCAAATATCTCCAGAAGTTGAACTCAATACATCCCGAGATATTTATTGGTACATAACTGAATCTTGAATTCCAAATCCTGCTACATGCAAGATAGAATTCTTTAAGAACATTTTTGAATGTTTTCTCTTATGTTAATTTTAACTTACTTGTGATAGGCTAAGGTCAGCCTCTAATGCTATTATCTGTAGACTTTAACTTACTTGTGATAGGCTAAGGTCAGCCTCTAAAGCTATTATCTGTAGACTTTAACTTACTTGTGACAGGCTAAGGTCAGCCTCTAATGCTATTATCTGTAGACTTTAACTTACTTGTGACGGACTAAGGTCAGCCTCTAATGCTATTATCTGTAGACTTTACCTTACTTGTGACAGGCTAAGGTTAGCCTCTAAAGCTATTATCTGTAGACTTTAACTTACTTGTGATAGACTTAGGTCAGCCTCTAATGCTATTATCTGTAGACTTTAACTTACTTGTGACAGGCTAAGGTCAGCCTCTAAGGCTATTATCTGTAGACTTTAACTTACTTGTGATGGACTAAGGTCAGCCTCTAATGCTATTATCTGTAGACTTTAACTTACTTGTGATAGACTAAGGTCAGCCTGTAATGCTATTATCTGTAGACTTTAACTTACTTGTGACAGGCTAAGGTCAGCCTCTAAGGCTATTATCTGTAGACTTTAACTTACTTGTGATAGACTAAGGTCAGCCTCTAATGCTATTATCTATAGACTTTACCTTACTTGTGATAGACTTAGGTCAGCCTCTAATGCTATTATCTGTAGACTTTAACTTATTTGTGACAGGCTAAGGTCAGCCTCTAATGCTATTATCTGTAGAATTTAACTTACTTGTGACAGGCTAAGGTCAGCCTCTAATGCTATTATCTGTAGACTTCTGACTGGTTGTTGTATTATGACGTTGATCAGCCTATTTAGGGCAGGTGTACAATCAGTCGACAGAGAGCTTAATAAATTATGTCCATCGACCAATAACAAGACTCCATGGTATGGCCTGCAATATCAATAAGAATTATCTAAATAAAGATTTTTTTTTTTGAGTTTTAACGCCACTTTCAACAATATATCAGCTATATCATGGCGACCAGTTGTAGTGGTGGAGGAAGCCGGAGTACCCGGAGAGAACTATCGACCATGGGCAAGCAAATGGTAAACTTTATCACTTGGGGCTGTGAGTCGAGTGCACCCTTTTTTGTAATTTACAAAGCTGGGTGCGAACCCACGCTGTATTGGTGATATTCTTGTATGAGTTGCTAGATCCAACGAACCAACTCATTGAGCCACCTGGGCCCCCTCTAAATAAAGAAGCAAAAAACAATGTAATATAAAATTGTCAGTACCTTAGACTGTATATTACTCCACTGACTTGACATAAAATTATCAGTACCTTAGACTGTATATTACTCCACTGACTTGACATAAAATTGTCAGTACCTTAGACTGTGTATTACTTTACTGACTTGACATAAAATTGTCAGTACCTTAGACTGTATATTACTCCACTGACTTGACATAAAATAGTAGGTACCTTAAACTGTATATTACTCCACTGACTTGACATAAAATTGTCAGTACCTTAGACTGTATATTACTCCACTGACTTGACATAAAATTGTCAGTACCTTAGACTGTATACTACTCCACTGGCTTGACACAAAATAGTCAGCACCTTAGATTGTATATTACTCCACTGGCTTGACATAAAATTATCAGTACCTTAGACTATATTACCTACTGACTTTACATAAAATTGTCACTCCCTTAAATTATTGAGCTAAAATGCTATTATGGAGATAAATGTTCTAATTTACAAACCTTAAAGCTTCTATACATCTCTGTATGACTTCTGGCTACAAAAAGTAAATATATACAGCATTAAATTTTTGCAGAAAATATCTAGATTTAAGGTAGTACAGTACAGAATTTTAGGAAATATTGAGAATCATGTGTTTTAAATGTCATATTTTTGCTATATTTAAAAAAATGTTTTTTGGAAATATTAACAAATATTTAAGAATGAATATTACTTTCTTGATCATCATCATCATGTTATATTACACAGAGAAGTACAAGTTAGTAAATCTGTTACATTACACAGAGCAGTACACAGGTAATAAAACTGTCACATAACACTGAGCAGTACAAAGGTAGTAAAACTGTTACATTACACTGAGAAGTACAAAGGTAGTAAAACTGTTACATTACACTGAGAAGTACAAAGGTAGTAAAGCTGTTACATAACACAGAGCAGTACAAAGGTAGTAAAACTGTTACATTACACAGAGCAGTACAAAGGTAGTAAAACTGTTACATAACACTGAAAAGTACAAAGGTAGTAAAACTGTTACATAACACTGAGAAGTACAAAGGTAGTAAAGCTGTTACATAACACAGAGCAGTACAAAGGTAGTAAAACTGTTACATTACACAGAGCAGTACAAAGGTAGTAAAACTGTTACATTACACAGAGCAGTACAAAGGTAGTAAAACTGTTACATAACACTGAAAAGTACAAAGGTAGTAAAACTGTTACATTACACTGAGCAGTACAAAGGTAGTAAAACTGTTACATTACACAGAGCAGTACAAAGGTAGTAAAACTGTTACATTACACTGAAAAGTACAAAGGTAGTAAAACTGTTACATAACACTGAAAAGTACAAAGGTAGTAAAACTGTTACATTACACAGAGCAGTACAAAGGTAGTAAAACTGTTACATTACACAGAGCAGTACAAAGGTAGTAAAACTGTTACATAACACTGAAAAGTACAAAGGTGGTAAAACTGTTACATTACACAGAGCAGTACAAAGGTAGTAAAACTGTTACATTACACAGAGCAGTACTGGATGACTTGGAATGTACTTTATGAGGAAGACAGAATGTCAAAGGTCAAATGTACTTACATTGACTCTTACAGACAATGTCAAGGATGATTTGGAATGTACTTTATGTAGAAGACAGAATGTCAAAGGTCAAATTTACTTACATTGACTTTTACAGACAAGGCCAATGCTGATTTGGAATGTACTTTATGTGGAAGACAGAATTTCAAAGGTCAAATTTACTTACATTGACTTTTACAGACAAGGCCAAGGCTGATTTGGAATGTACCTTATGAGGAAGACAGAATGTCAAAGGTCAAATGTACTTACATTGACTCTTACAGACAATGTCAAGGATGATTTGGAATGTACTTTATGTGGAAGACAGAATGCTAAAGGTCAAATTTACTTACATTGACTTTTACAGACGAGGCCAAGAATGATTTGGAATGTACCTTATGAGGAAAACAGAATGTCAAAGGTCAAATTTACTTACATTGACTTTAACAGACAAGGCCAAGGATGACTTGGAATGCACTTTATGAGGAAGACAGAATGTCACTTCTATCCACTTGTTAATGTACAAATGAACAAATCCATTTACTTTCACGCTGAAATTAAACAAATATATTTTTCCTATATATTGGAATATTTTTTATTTAAATAAGTGTTCGTATTTTGGAATTGACAAGTTTTGCCATTCTTTTATTTATTGTTCATCACATATACCGTTATTGGCCTTGGTTTGTTTGTTTGTTTGCTTAATAGTGTTTAATACCACTTTCATCAATATTTCAGTTATATCGTGGCAGTTTAGTTTTATTGGTGGAGGAAACCGGAGGACCAGGAGAAAACCACCGACCTGTCGCAAGTCACTGACAAACTTTATCAGGCACATAATGTTGCATACCTCGCCCTGATCAAGATTCGAACTCACAACGTTAGTGGTGATAGATACTGATTGCATATGTAGTTGTAAATCCAACTACCATACGATCATGGCCACAACGGCCCCTTGGCCTTGGCTATGTACATCTATAGTATCTGCCCATCTGAGTTTGTTGATATTTTTGTATTCCTCAAGGGTTTGGTCACCTGTATTAAAAGGTCACCTTTTTTTTGTCCAGTCATAAAAAGTTTTTCATATGAATGGAACTTTTTTTAATAAGGCCACCTGCCTTAAAAGACAATTTTGTCTTTGTCTCAAAGGTAACCTCTTAATACAGGCGTGACTATTATTACATTTTCCTGCATGTTGCAATATAAATGACCTGTTGAAACTAGTATGATGTGATACCATTAATGTCTGTCATATCTGACAAACTGAAGTAGAGATTAAGTAATTACCACGATTCTAATACTTGTTTGTTTACATTAATATGTCATTTGGAATGTAAATATGAAGTACTACAGTTATTATGCAAATTATGCCATTATCATCTTTAATTCTACATAAATGTTTGAAAATATAGTGGCTCAATGAGTTAGGTAGTAGGATTACTTAACAACTCATACAAGCCTATCACAAATACGGCGTGGGTTCGCGCCTGGCTTTGTAAATTACAAAAAAGGGTGCACTCGACTTGCAGCCGCAAGTGATAAAGTTTACCAGTTGCTTGCCCATGGTCGGTGGCTCTCTTCAATCAAATCTTGAAAATATACACTACATTCTTATATTGTAGACCATTACATGTAACTGATATATCAAAATATAATGATATTAAAAAGGACAGTTGTAATTTGGTATTTTTTCTGCTATAGTGAACTCTGATATAATGTTATATATATATAAACATGTCTTTACAACAATGTAGCCGACATGAAGAATATTGAACTAGAGGCTCACCTGATTATCAGTGCAGTTTGGGTTGAAATTAAGTTTGTAGTTTCTGAGAACATATATTTTATTCATACATGTATTCCCATAGGGTCTTTTGCTAACAATGAAAGCCATCTTGGAGTATCAATCAACACACAAAAATTTAAACTTATTAAGGAACCATCCATTCATTATTCATATATAGTTTGCATTGAATCTTATTAAAAAAAATATTAAAGAAGTGTTTTTTTCCATTCTTCAAGTTATTGTCTCAGTTAATGAAAGTTTATTCTTTGTATAGTGAATTTGGCAGAGAGGGCTAAATGGTCTTCGGCATACCAAGCGAATCAGTGCTGTAGTGCACCAATGATGTGTATTCGAATTCTGCTGAGTGAAGACCAAAAATACACAAAATTTTTCAGCTAAAAATCTAATTCTGTTGGATTGTATAATATACAGTGAAACCTGATCTGAACCAAACACTGAGTAAACCTAAAACCTGCCTAAACAAGACAAACTTTACAGACCCATATACTGAACACTGAGTAAACCGAAAACCTGCCTAAACAAGACAAACTTTACAGTCAATGTCAATGTAATTTGAGCCTGTGTAAACCAAACACCTGTCTAAACTGAACAAATTCTTCAATCCCAAAGGGGTTCGGCTTAGACAGGTTTTACTGTATATACAGGTATATACAATGCATTCTTACCTTTCAAATGCTGTCTTGAGATCCTTTGCAAGAGAACTTTTTGAAAGGATCAAGTCATATGGATAATGCATTTGATCTGTAAAAAAAATTATACAAACTATGATAAAATACACACTTAATTAAAATTTGTACCTGATTAAATGAAAAGAGATTAGAAAGCTAGTTCAGGTTCATAAAGTTAGGATCTCTATAATCTCTACAAGTTCTAGGGGCCAGGGTGGCTCAATGAGTTAGGTAGTTGGATTACCTAACAACTCATACAAGCCTATCACCAATATGGCATGGGTTCGTGCCCGGGTTTGTAAATTACAAAAAAGGGTACACTCGACTCACAAGTGATAAAGTTTACCAGTTACTTGTCCATGGTCGGTGGTTTTCTCCGGGTACTCTGGCTTCTTCCACCACTAAAACTGGTTGCCATGATATAGCTGAAATATTGCTGAAAGTGGCATTAAACACAATAAATAAATCAATCAATCAATCTACAAGTTCTGCAGATCGAGATACAATAATCCGGAGATAGATACTTAAAATTTACCAAATAACATAGTATTTTTTGCTTCTCCGCTAAGCACGCAGCATTATAATAATATAAGGAGAAAGAGCAAAGACTGGTTGGCTCGGAATCAGATTAATGTGTCGGAGTGGAGGAACATGTCTATCCGCGGACGGTTGTTTCAGTGACCTAGCACTATAAAAATCCAACTACAAAATGTAAGTGTGTTGTTTGTTCTAGTACAAAGTGTGTTTTCATGGAATATAACTTTTTCTCACCATGATATAGCTGAAAAATTTATCCTTTTGCATTAAACAATAATCACTCGTGAAGCTTAGGTGCTGTTTAATATATTTAGAATGTCTATTTTTAAAGGGTAACTAAGTACATGACGTGTTATTTGAAAACACTTGACTGTATGCATTTGAAATGTTTATATTCATGAGTGTTTTTTTTCTTAAAGAAAGTAGATCTTTCTACTTTTTCTTGTCAAGGATAATAACAAATGACCACATATTTCTTGTATCACTGCAAGTACGGTGATACTGGTATTATGAATATTTTTTCCGAGATGCATGTACTGATATCATTTACTAGATATATTTTGGATCACTGCATGCTAGCATGCATGAACTAAAAATACAATAATTATACCTAAATTTGCTCAAAATAGATATTATAATGTTATCATGTACCTTCAGGTAATGACGTTATTTCATCATGAATAGAAATCATAATCTTAGCTTGTGAAGAAAGATACTGTCGTCGAGCTTCTTCATACTTCACAGCTGCTGTCAGCTGCTTAACCAAGTCAAAATAACAATTAACCACTGACTGGTCAACAGAGGCCTGAAGATAAACCAAACGTGTCTTAATTAGATTATTTTAAACATCTTTATACAAAACCTCAGGGCTAGAAATTAACACTAGCATGCAGGCAAATTGCTAGTTGAAATTTCGATTTGCCTTTATTTTGCTAGTGCATAAAACTATTACTAGCAGAATTTTGCTAGTTATAAAAAAAACATGTGTTCAGAATTGAATATGAAACAAATTAAGGACAAGCACAAGTATCTATATTGACCCTATGTAAAGCCCAGAAATATCTGAAAAACCATCCTGCTTCCTAAAATGAATTTGGTCTTAAGTTTTCCAGTTAAAGTATCCAGTCATCAGAAAAATGTCAGAACGAAATGTTGATGAGCATGATATTAACAAAAATCACATTTCAAGTTTCAGGTAGACTTATATTTTTACTGTAACTAAGAGAAAACATGTAATCAATAAATTTGGTTGCTAGTCAGATCAGTATGTTTGCTAGTAGATTTTTTTGCTTGTGGTGAAAAAAGTTAATTTCTAGCCCTGAAACTGCATTATAAAGTGCTTGAAAATAAATGTATAACAATAAAACTTTTTAAAAAATTCCATGCATTTAAGATAAATATGACTTTTTGAGTTATGTTCATAACAATATAATTTTTCACATAATCAAAGGACGTAACTAGAGAATTATACAAACTACTTTGACCCTCATCGGAGTCTGTATCAATTACCTAGTTATAAAATACCATACAAATATTATTATATAATGACAAAGTATAGTCATAGAAGTATAATAATATAATACCATATTTTAACATAAGACAACTACAGTATTCAAGAGAAAACACCCTTGTGGCCTTTGGAAAAAAGTAGGATTATAATGTCTAAATCAATCACAACCTGAATTCTGTGCTGAGGAATATTGTGTTAAAAATTCAGGATGATCGGTCTAATAGAACAAAAATCATTGTATGGACAGATGGACAGAAGAGTTTGAAGATACAAAAGGGGCAATCAGAATCCGCATATCGAAGAAGAACCGACAACACAATGGCCAAACGAAAAAGTACAAAAGGACAAACAAAGATCATCAAAACATACATATAAAACTAGAGATTGAGTAACACGAACCCCACTAAACACCAGGGATGAACTCAGGTGCTCTGGAAGGGTAAGCAGTTCCTGCTCCACTAGTGAAACCTGTCATGTTAATCTAGTTACCATTGTGTCTACAGACAAACAACGATGATGACAGACCCACAATAGATTATGACCGTATATTTTGTCTGTGGTCGTATCAAAACATCAAAATAAAACTCTATGGATTAACTTTAAAACTTATAAGTTTATCATATATATGATCGGAGACTAAATATCAACAACCACTCATACTGCTTCAAACGAATAGCCTTAAATTATTTTAGACAAAATTAATGATTATATTTATCTATGATGGCCAGTTGTACAGTGGAAGATTTATATTTATCTATGATGGCCAGTTGTACAGTGGAAGATTTATATTTATCTATGATGGCCAGTAGTACAGTGGAAGATTTATATTTATCTATGATGGCCAGTAGTACAGTGGAAGATTTATATTTATCTATGATGGCCAGTTGTACAGTGGAAGATTTATATTTATCTAAGATGGCCAGTTGTACAGTGGAAGATTTATATTTATCTAAGATGGCCAGTAGTATCATAAACAATTCTTTATTTTATTTTAAGGTAACACTCTAGCGTTGTTGATTAATTTACCTTTAAAACAAAAGCTATGTTAAATGATCCTATTTGATGAGAAATCTTGCCGGTTGATGATGGTTTAGTTGATTGTTCCAGTAACATAGGAAATCCTACAAACCTCAGGTCGTCCACTGTCATGTCAAATGTTTTACAACATAAAGCTGGTTTAACTGATAGAAGATTAGCTAAAATAACCTCAGAAAACCTAAAAAATATTACAATTTGAATTTTTATCATTAATTGATTGATTGTTGCTTAACGTCAAACAGGCAGTATTTCATTCATAACAAAATTATTTCACTCCCTTTCCCCCTTTATATACTAATATAGCAAGCAGTTTGATCTAAATATGTTATCTACTGGAGAAAAAAGATATTTGTAAGGTATGCTCAGTTTTTTCCACTAAATAGATACAGAATAACAATAAAAACTTTTGATATGGCATGTCCCCATTCATGTTAAACTTACATATAACCTTGACCTTATATCTACTTACCCTGACAGAGTTCCATTGTCATCATCAACAGGAATACTAAACCATTATAACCTTGACCTTATATCTACTTACCCTGACAGAGTTCCATTGTCATCATCAACAGGACTACTGAAACATTATAACCTTGACCTTATATCTACTTACCCTGACAGAGTTCCATTGTCATCATCAACAGGACTACTGAAACATTATAACCTTGACCTTATATCTACTTACCCTGACAGAGTTCCATTGTCATCATCAACAGGACTACTGAAACATTATAACCTTGACCTTATATCTACTTACCCTGACAGAGTTTCATTGTCATCATCAACAGGGCTACTGAACCATTATAACCTTGACCTTATATCTACTTACCCTGACAGAGTTCCATTGTCATCATCAACAGGACTACTGAAACACTATAACCTTGACCATATACATTTATGCATCTACTTACCCTGACAGAGTTAGATCCATACAAGCCTATCACCAATATGGCGTGGGTTCGCGCCCGGTTTTGTAAATTACAAAAAAGGGTGCACTCGACTCGCAGCCGCAAGTGATAAAGTTTACCAGTTGCTTGCCCATGGTCGGTGGTTCTCTCCGGGTACTCCGGCTTCCTCCACCACTAAAACTGGTTGCCATGATATAGCTGAAATATTGTTGAAAGTGGCATTAAAACACCACAAATCAAAATCAATCATCAACAGGGCTACTGAACCATTATAACCTTGACCTTATATCTACTTACCCTGACAGAGTTCCATTGTTATCATCAACAGGACTACTGAAACAAAGAACAGATAAGCCTGAAGGATCTGAAAGTTATTTTGTTTTTTATATAATCATCATCTTTCTATTGTCACTAATGAGGTATAGATTTACCCAGATCAGGTATTGACAGGTACAATCTAATTAAAATTAGATCTCTCACTTTGCTCTTGTTTATTTATATTTGTGAGATCTAACGCAAGCCTGTAGACATCGCATTCTGGTGACCTAGGGTCATGCATATGTAATGAGATGCAAATAAAGGTAACGACCCTCAGAACAGCCAATCAAAATCGTTCTCTGATATCACACATAATAAGCACACATATATTTGATTTGTAATAAATACGCCTAGGCGTGAGAGGGCTTCTTAATGCCATTGATTTGTGCCGTGAATTATGAATTTTCACCTGAAGACGTCTTCTTGTCTCCGGAAATGTAAACAGTTGTCGGAACAATCGGGTTCCGACATAGTCGATATAGATAACATTGGAAGAATTCCGAATGGATTTCTTGCATAATTTATTAGCACCCAGAGTTACGTCCCTTGCATAAATCCACTTTCAAGATCTCGTAAGCGATCATTTGAATGGACAATATTTTGCTTGACACTAGATCACCAGAATGCGATGTCTACAGGCTTGCGTTAGATCTCACACGCACGAAATATAAATAAACAAGAGCAAAGTGAGAGATCTAATTTTAATTAGATTGTGACAGGTAAAGAAGTGTAGCATGTATTTTCTAACACAAGTGGTTTTCATTTAAGTATTCCAGCTCGGTCATCACAATAAGTGAAGTTAAGTGAGTGATCGTTGTTTAATGCCAAACAAGCAATTTTTCAACTACTGGTATATCATGGCGAGAACAAGTTACATTTCTATAAGACGTTGATGATGATGTCAACTTTGTACTAGACCAAGAAGCTTATATTAGCTGGATTTTTATAGTACTAGCTCACTGAAAACAACAATCCGCAGGTAGACATATTGCTCCACTTGGACACATTATCCTGGTTTATAACCAACCAGTTTTTTTATCTTAATCCTTAGTGCTGCATGCTATGCGGTGAAGCAGCAAATACCAATTTTATAGTCTTTGGTTTGACCTGACCAGGGCTCGAACCCACAATCAAGTGCACTTGAGGCGAGCACACTAACCATTATACCATTGATGCAGTTTAAGTACTGTTAAGTAACAATTGTATTTTGATATGCTTGTAACTATACATACGATACAGTTGTTATATCTTCTGATATCTGTACACTGTAAAAGTTTCTTCTCTTTGCTGAAAATTATAACAAAAAATAAGTGAAAGATCTTATTTCATTTTTATTTTATATTATATTGTTGTTTTTTTTTATTACTGTCAATGCACTAAGTGGGTAATACAATGAAAGTAATAAAAAATCAGTGGAGCCAATTTAGTGACCAGGAGCAAGTCCCTGTGTATGGTCTCATAAGAAGGAATTTTCGATAACTATTTTTATTTGCACCTGCAAGTCACGAGCAACTATACTTCCGGTATATATTTCCTAAACTAAAGTGAAAGTAGATTGACAACAGAAGGCCCAAACCAATAAATGTTTACAAAAATGCCTTCCAAGAAAAAAAGTACTCTTTTTATCATAACCCTGCATATTTTCAGCCATTTTGCTAGAACTTTTAATCTGCATATAGTGTATTGATTATATTTAACTCTGGTAACTTGAATCTCATTAGCTATATCGTCTGCAGAGTGTGCACTGTCATATCGATGTGTGGGGTAAAATTCTGATCACATGACCGTGATGAAAGTGAAAAATTTTGAGGCTCTAAAGGAATTATCGATTTCTCCTAGCGTCCTTATGTACTACACAAATCATGTAACACTCAGAAAACACATTGTAAACAAACAAAGAAAAACATCAGGGATTTACATTTTGTATATATGTAAATATTAAAAGTAGAGTTGACAGTTAATGCCCCCGAGATAGACTTTAATGATGTACATTTTTGTATCTAATACATAGAAAGAAAATACATCATTTTCTTTTAACCTACATGCATCGAAAATACCTAAGAAAACCATACCGTTCATGACAAGGAGTACTTGATACAACTAAGTCATTACACAAAAAGGTTTGTCAGTGACTTGCAACAGCTCACCGTCAGTGGTTTTCTTCAGGTACTCAGGTTTCCCCCCCCATCAATAAAACTAACCACCACGGTATAACTGAAATATTGCTGAAAGTGGTGATAAATGCTATAAACCAAACCAAACCCAGGCTGTGTAATAAAACTTTTGAATTTTGAAGGATTAAAGAAACACAGGAAATGATTAGTTACATGTACATGTATTTGTTCCTTGCCTCTCCTCGGGTCGCGCTGCCAAACACAGCCCACTTGCTGTAACAAGTTATCATTTAAATAGTTAGAACTGTCTTGTTTATGAACATATGTCTCCATTCTGTATTGTTGTAACTGCATATATAATTATGAATGTATATTTGTCATTGCCCCTTGAGGGACCTTAATTGGAATAAAATATTGGTATTTGTTTCTTTTAAATTGAGCACAAGCCATGCATACAACGGCATGTAATAGTCAAAGTTTGACTGGGTGCTGAAATGTGAAGACAGAGCCAGAGGGGTATACATCAACTTAAGTATACTAGTAGCAAGTGTCTGGCGTTTTCCTGTCCATTTCAAGCAAATGCAAATAATAATAACAGCTGGGAAAAGTATGCATACATTTTGCATGGTCTTGATTATTTCGTTCTGCTTCAACGTGAGGATATCGAAACAAAAGTCTTTCGCCTCTAGTTCCAGAAGTTACCAGCAAAACTGAAAGAGGGTCAAAATCTGTCATCCTCCACCAAGGCCAAGGGAGTTAATTAACTCCACTTCCGGTTGAAGTCTGTAAGCATGTTTATAGTAGTAAGTTTCTGATTTACGTTTTAAATTTAACATATCAATTTGAAAGCACACACACATCTAGAAACTAATGATGATTTTTAATAGATTTCAGCATTTATTCGTTTAAAGTTAGCGTTCTAAAGATCACAGAGGGAAGTCGGCACAATTATGTCCTGTGTGTGTCGATGTGAGAATGAGATGGTGACCCAAATGACCCCTTTTCTTACTCTTGCTCTTGCATCAGTAAATTCATTCAAATAATTCTTTTGTATATGAAATCTTTAATAGTGTAGATTTTTTTGCTAAATATTGAAATTGGCGTATTATTGAACAAGCAACATTATAATTGTTTACAAGAAAATCAACAGATGATCAAAGGGGAATAACTCTAGGAGAAATTGGGGAATCGCTGAATCTTCCTATTTGTGTTGATCAGAAACACAGAATGGCTACCACCACAGGACTTAGCAGGGGAAATTCTTTTATGTTCAATATTCTGAACAAATTATGTGTATTTTATGGTATTTAAAAATAGTATTACTGCAGGTGTAACAATGTTTTCATTCCAGAGGACAAGTTACTCTATTGTATAATTTCCAGAGGAATTATTGCACTAGGTTATTTTTTCCATGCCTAACTCTAATTCTAGACACTGGAATAAAAGTACGCTTACACAGGTACCATTTCTGATTAAATAAGAATATAATTGACACATGTGGGATTTAAGGCCTGAATATTTTGATTGATTGATTTGATTTGATTTTTGGTGTTTAGCCGCACTTTCAACAATATTTCAGCTATATCATGGCAAACAGTTTTTGTGGTGGAAGAAGCCGGAGAGAACCACTGACCAATGGCAAGCAACTGGTAAACTTTATCACTTAGTGCACCCTTATTTGTAATTTACAAAGCTGGGCGCGAACCCACGCCGTATGGGTGATAGGCTTGTATGAGTTGTTAGGTAATCCAACTGCCTAACTCATTGAACCACCCAGGCCCTTAAAATTTAATCTTCCATATGATTGACGTTTAAATCATTAAGATAATTCATTGCTTAATGTGTAGGATTAAATAGTGTCCGCCGTGAAATATTGTCCTCTGTTACAATTGTTTTCTATGATAAAGTCCGAGGACGGAATAAAGCGCAGAGGTGACTTCTTTTGGTCTGTTGGGGATTTTTCATTTGAAAAAGATACAATCGGACACATTTTCACAGGACAATATTATGGCTTACAAATTGACGAAATGTACTCAATAATTTTGCAAACTTCCATTTTCGATAAATCTGATTTTTTTCCATCGATCTCACGTTCACTGACAAGTGTCTAATATGACCGTAATCAGTTCATTTATTACACCTGGACATAATTCAACATAGGACCATACATGCATGTGAAAATAATTTTAAAATTAATAAATAATTTTTTTTCTCAAAAATTCATATCAATGCACAGGAATTATCACTGCCCTGGATGGTCCCGGTATCATCATTTTCCTATGGATTAGAAATCCAAGATGGCAACCAAAGTAGGACATAGTTAAAGATAGGATCTTATTGTGGAATTCAACAAATTATTTTTTAAACTATCGGTAAACTTGATTGAACACATTGTGATTGACTCGTCAGGTGAGCGATACATTTAATTTGACTATTTTTTCTTTGTATTGATTGATGAGTGCTTCAGGTAGGATTTCCTCTACATATATATATATAGATAAGTTATGAATTTCAAGTTTAACTTGATTGCCGTAAAACTGGTGCAGGAGGAAGTCCTGGTGACTTGCTGTGATTGTATCATGTTGCACACAGTGTATCCTTTTTGAATTTTTAGCTCACCTGACCCAAAGGGTCATGTGAGCTATTGCCATCACTTGGCGTCCGTCGTCGTCGTCGTCCGTCGTTAGCTTTTCACATTTCAATCTTCTCCTCAGAAACCACTGAGCCAAATGGAACCAAACTTGGCAGGAATGTGTATCAGGAGGTCCTCTATAAAATTTATGTTTTTTGTTTCGATCAGGAATTCAACATGGCGGGCAGGGCCAATAATGTGTTTTGATTGGCTCAATTTTCAAAGATCTTCTTGTCAGAAACTAAACAGCCAATGGAATTGTTTTATGGTGTGAAGGATCCTTGGGTGGTCCTCTACCAAAATTATGTTTTTGGTGCATATCCAAAATCCAAGATGGCCACCACAGCAGGATGAAGTTTAACATTGGACCCTATGGTAAATACCTTCAAAGATCTTCTTCTCAGAAGCCACAATGTCAGTAAAAATGATCTCTTGCAGAAATGTTCCTTGGATGGTCCTCTACCAAAATTATGTTTTTGGTGCTGATCTGAAGTCCAAAATGGCCGTCACTGGGGGAGAAAGTTTAACATTTGACCCTATGGGAAATACCTTCAAAGATCTTCTAAATCTGTTTTCTGTGGAAAGAAAGATAACTCCAATTTAATCTGTGGAAAGAGATAACTCAAATATTGACATAAAGTAAACTTTAGTATAATACAGTTAAAATAAAACCACTGAACTGATTTGGACCAAATTTGGCAGAAATGTTCATTGGGAGGTCCTCTACTAAATTTGTTATTTTGGTGCTGATCGGAAATCCAACATGGCTGCCAGGGCCAATAATGTGTTCTGATTGGTTGAAACTTTGAAAATCTTCTTGTCAGAAACTACTTAGCCGATGGAATTGTAACATTACAGAAATGATGACTGGATGGTTCTCTACTAAATTTGTTATTTTTGTGCCGATTGCATATCCAAGATGGCCGCCATGACTCGACTTAGTTTAACATTGGACCCTATGGGAATTTCACATTTTCATCTTTTTTTCTGAAACCACGAAACAGATTTGAGCCAAACTTGGCAGAAATGTTCATTAGATGGTCATATACAAGATTTTTGTTTTTGGTGCTGATCGGAAATCCAACATGGCTGCCAGGGCCCATAATGTGTTCTGATTGGTCAAAATTGTTTAAATCTTCTTGTTAGAAACCACTAAGCCAATTGAATTGTGCCTTTACAGGAATGATCATTGGCTGATCCTGTACTAAACTTGTGAATCGTTTACTGATCGGAAATTCAAGATGGCCACCATGACTCGACTTAGTTTTAACATAGGACCTATGGAAAAAATGTTTAAAAGTCTTCTCCTCTGAAACCAGCAAGTCAATTTAAAGCAAACATGGCATGAATGGTCCTTAGGTGGTCAACTTTCAAAATTATGTCCTGTGAGCCCGACCTCCATCCAAGATTGCCGCAGTCAGCGGACATAGTTTTAACATAGGACCCTATGGGAAAATTGTTTAAAAGTCTTCCCTCTGAAACCAGTCGGCCAATTTAAAGCAAATATGGCATGGATGGTCCTTGGGTAGTATACTTTTAAAATTGTGTCTGGTGACTACTACCTCCATCCAAGATGGCTGCCATGAGCAGACATAGTTTTAACATAGAACCCTATGGGATTTGAATAGTAACTTAGATGTATTCGGCATGCAGACATTCTTAAGAGGACTTAGTTATGTCAGGTGAGCGATACAGGCTCATGTGAGCCTCTAGTTTTCTTTATCCTCTTATTTTCTTGAAAATGGCATTAGAGTGTCACATATTCATGGAATATATTTTGTCTAAAGTAATTTAAATGTTTCATGGGAAATGAAATAATTAATATGGAAAATTTGAATGTTTCAGGCAACATCAGAATTGAAACAACTTTAGGACAGAACGAGTAAAGAACCAGTCTAATATCATGAATATAGCGGCTGTATCATTACGTACGTTTCGTCAGAGTAGAAGTATTAACAGAACTGTGAGGAGTATTTTTTCGAAATATCCATGCTATTCTAGTTTCAATACATCTAGGAGTAATGCCAGTCATTTGAATTGCTTTGGATGTTTAACAGTAATACAACATTATTCAAACGATGCACCAGCTAGTAAACCACACTGTAACATTGGAACAATAGGTCACATTGATCATGGCAAAACCACGTTGACAGCTGCAATAACTAAAGTAATGTCACAATATAACAAAGCTAAATTTGTCAAGTTTGACGATATAGACAAACATCCAGATGAAAGAAAACGAGGAATTACGATCAATACCTTTCATGTTGAATATGAAACAAATCAAAGGCATTATGCACACACTGACTGCCCTGGACATATTGATTATGTGAAAAATATGATAACGGGGACATCTCAAATGGATGGTGCCATCTTAGTTGTTGCTGCTACTGATGGTACCATGCCACAGACAAGGGAACATTTGTTATTAGCTAAACAAATAGGAGTTGAAAAACTTGTCGTCTTCTTGAACAAAATTGATTTGACAGATGAAGAGTTATGTGAATTAGTTGAACTTGAAATAAGAGATTTATTGGCAGAGTATGAATATGACAGTGACAATACCCCTGTTGTTTGGGGGTCAGCTCTTAAAGCTTTAAATGAAGAAAAATCTGGACACGAATCAATTTTAAAATTAATGGAAGCAATTGATAGTTATATTGAAATTCCAAAGCGTGATCTTTCAAAGCCATTTATAATGCCAATAGAAACAGCATTTACTGTGAAAGGAAGAGGAACAGTAGCTGTTGGAACTTTAAAAGAAGGAACTATGACAAAAGGACAGGAAGCTGAAGTACTAGGACAAGGGGCTTCATATAAAACTAATGTCTCTGACATACAAGTATTTCATAAATCTGTATTAGAAGGCTATGCTGGAGATCATATAGGTGCGTTATTACGAGGGTTAAAAGTAGAATTTGTTACAAGAGGAATGTTTTTATGTGCTGCTGGAAAATTTAGTCAGTATGATGCTTTTGAAGCTAAAATTTATGTGTTAACAAAATCTGAAGGTGGAAGATCTAAACCAATCCTTGACCAGTATATGTCTATGCTGTTTAGCAATACTTTTAGTATTCAGTCATGCATAGTTTTACCTGAGGATTCAGCAATGATAATGCCTGGTGATGCTGTAACAGTACAAATTCTACTGAGAAAACCAATGGTACTTCAAACTGGAAAAAGGTTTACAATAAGAGAAAATCAGATAACAACAGTGACAGGACTTATTACTAAGTTACTACCACCGACAGACATTAAAATACCAGGTTTTAACAAACAGAAACAGATCACTAATTATGTCGTTGAAAGTAACTGTCAAGTGATGAGGGCAAAGAGAGCAGCAAGAAAAATGAAATAAGTCCAAGTCAAATTTTTCCAAAAATATTATTTTACTGAATAGAAAAGGCTTATGTACAAAAATATATACATGTAAATGTACAAAATGTACAACAAATAAAAAAAAATACTGAAATATGATGCATTCAATTTCAAGTTTGGGTTTCGCTGGAGTTCACTTGGCACATATTGTCATAACTTTCCATCCATTGTCCTTTTCCTCCTGTAAACTTTTCATATTTCAATCTTTTTTTTCATAAACCACAGGACCAAATGAAATTTGGCAATGGTCATCAACATGACTGCTTGGATCAATCTTGCATTCTTATTTTGCTTAAATTTCAAATCTCTGCTTAGAAACTTCAAATCATTGAACACAAAAATTTACCATGACTTATGTTAACACTTCAAAGGAAATCTAGGTCTTGACAGGCACAAAAATGTGGCAGGTTCAAACCGGTTAATGGGATCCAACCCTCCCCCCTCTTGAGTGATTGTTGCTGAATGCCAGCCAACTCAGCAATTTTTCAGCTATATCATGGCAAGAACAAGTTAATTTTCAATGAGTTGATGATGAGGTCCTCTTTGTACTAGACCAACATTCTTAGTTGTATTTTTATAGTGCTAGCTCACTGAAATAACAGTCACTGATAGACACTTGGATACATTATCCTGATTCAGAGACAACCAGTCTTTGCTCTTTCTCCTTAATGCTATGTGCTTAGCAGAAAAGCGACCTATACCAATTTTATAGTCTTTGGTTTGACCTGATCAGGGCTTGAACCCACGATCTACCGCTATCGAGGCGAGCACGCTAGCCATTACACCACCAATGCAGTTCTCCCCCTCTTTAGGGTCAGTGAATGTTCATAGTTACATTGTACCTGACAATGAGCTAAGAAGGTAGAGTCTGTTTGCTAAAGACCATTACATCTTCTCCAACTATCACATAAAACAAAACGTACCACACTTAATGAGCTACACTATGGTAAAATTGAAATTAACGTCTCATTAAAAGAAGATTTTCCCAATCCTATTATTATCTCCCCTTGTACTTGTGCCTATATTACACTCTACAAAGCTTTTTTTCATCAACTGGACATCGAAGATGGTACAACAGAACTTAGTCTAACATATAGGTAAATGTATAAAATTCTGTGCTATTACTTTTGTTCTAGTTGACCCATCCATTTATTATTGATCCATAAAAAACATGGCAGCCATAAGCAACTTGTTCATGATTGGCAGAAACTTCAAAAATCTCCCCAGAATCAAAGCTGCTGGTCCAAATGATTTGTTACATGTGGAGCTCTCTACACTGGTTCTGATGAAAACATGGCAATGATAAGCAATTGTCTCGGAAACTTCAAATTTGTTTGCACCCAAACAGTTCAAGAATAACCAGGTGAGTGATTCTGGCTCATGAAAACCTCTTATTTTACTTGATTTGGAAGATGAGCTACCAATGCAGGACACAGTTTAACATGAGACCCTATAGAAAAAATGTTTTAAATATCTACCTCTCTGAAACCACTGAACTATTTGAAAGGAAACTTGGTTTGAATATTCATTGGATGGCCCTGATTCCTCTACAAAGGTTTTTTAAGTTAATTATGCCAAAACACCATATCAAATACAAATGTATGGTCTATTTCCATCAAAAGATGTCAGAACTAGTTGCCTATGCAATATAATGCAGTGACTGATTATTGTTTTACACCATATGAGCAAATATTCAGCTACCTGTATAACATGCTGAGAACAAATTGCATTTCGAAAAGATGAAGATGATGTCCACTTTGCTCTAAACCAACACTTAGTTTGATTTTTATAGTGCTAACTCACTGAAACAACAGTCCACATTATCCCGATTCTAAGCAAATGAAATCCAGTCTTTGCTCTTACTCCTTCCTCAACGCTGTGTGTGTAGCAGAGAAGCAACAAATCCCAATTTTATAGTCTTTGATTTGATCTGACCGTGACTCGAGCGCACAATCTACCATACTTGAGGTGACCATGCTAACCATTACACTACCAATCTGCTTCAAAGATATGGAATGGACTTACAGAAAATGGGCAATGACTTGTCATAGAACTGGTCTGTTTGAAAAATCCTAATGATATGTGCATGCTCATATCATACCAAGACACCATATCAAATAAAAACCATCCCAAGGTAAGACTAGTTGTCTATACAAGAGAATGTGGTAAGACTAGTTTATACAAGACAATGGCATGTACTGACAGACAGACAATCAAATGGACAGATCAGGGGAATCTGGTATTCCCACCACTCTACATGAGTGTGGAGTACAAATACAGATGTAATAAATAAAGATAACAAGTAATACACTTGGGTAGAATTCAATCATTATTACAATAGTTAACTTGAAATGTAATTATTTCGGTCTATTGTCAGACAAAAATTTGAAGAATTGCATCCAAAAGCAAAATCATTAAAATTACAGTGTTTCTTCATTGGTGGTAAAATAATATACATTTTGTATTTCACATCGACATGAGATTGAACATTGCCCCCTGTCGATGTCCAATATATTTTCATGTTAAGAATGTCATTATTTCTCTCTTCAAAGAAAATTTAGCCCTCCTATTTATTGATGATCTGTACCACGTCATCATGCGCCATTCGATGTTGTATTCCTACTCTCTGTGGACTATATTTAGCACTTCTTCCCTGAAATAAAAATAACTAATATCATCTTCCTTGTGTGATGTTTAAATACTTTTCTGTTGACTATTTTTATTTCTTTTCCCTCGTAATATATAATATAAAATGTATCAAGCTGAAACAAAACATTTTAAAAAATATCTCTGCAAAAAGGAAAAAAATATTAGAATTGTCTCCCTTAATGAAGTATTCCTAATACCACTAATTAAAAAAAAAGACTATCTCTCCTGATGATATAATTTTACTATTTGTAAACTGTCTCTCTCCTAAGAAACACTAAAATAAATCTTATTATCTCTCCAAGAAAATGTAAAAATTGTACGTTTTTTTGTTTTTTTTGCAGTACCCAGTTTTTCAATTGCGGAGAGTAAATCAGATTTGAGTTGCATGCTTTTAGTATATCATTTTTTTAATGAAAATGGAGACATAATAATTCAGTCTGGAGGTTTTAGCACAGATTGATACATCATGCAAACTTAAATCTGTATACCACATTAATTATTCAAACAATTTACAATTGCATTTCCATATCTGGTTCTTAACAAAAATATTTCTTAAAAA
This sequence comes from Gigantidas platifrons, assembly GCA_002080005.1. NCBI lineage: Eukaryota > Metazoa > Mollusca > Bivalvia > Mytilida > Modiolidae > Gigantidas > Gigantidas platifrons. The sequence continues at coordinate 92,645 of MJUT01019790.1, read as the reverse complement.
TGTCCTCATTGTAGCCTTTGTTGAGCTTTGGACCCCAGTGTTATGACCCATATATCTTGGTTACAAGGAACTCAGACCCATAGACCCATGTTTAGAATTTTGTGATATCTTTAATCTGTATCAAAATGGTGATTCCTGGCATTCATATTTGCATTTCAATAATTGGTTCAAAATAAAAATCTTTTTCTTTTAAATTTTCCTCATTGATATATTGAACACCCAGGCCATAAGCACCATAGCACCTGGGATCTATGTACAAATTTAATTCTGCACATCACAATGATGCTGCACAACAAATATGGCAGCAATTCTACATCTGGTTCTCGAGAATAAATGTTTAATTACTTTACCGCCTACAAGCCCCATCCCATGAAGAATCAACTTCATTTGTACATATATCAAAATCTCCTCTTCCCAAGGATCACCCCTGCCAAATTTGATTCCATTTGGTAGAGCAGTTTTACAGAAGATTAAAATAAGAAAAAATTATTGACTTATGACAACAGTAGCTATAACAACTGATACAATAAGCTTGCTTGACCTTTGGACAGAGGGGGTGTCGTGGCCAAGATCATATGGTAGTTGGATTTACAACTACTTATGCAATCAGTGCCTATCACAACTGATGTTGTGAATTCGAATCTCCATCAGGGCGAGTTTGTCTGACTTGCGATAGGTATGATTTTCTCCAGGTCCTCCGGTTTCCTCTATCAATAAAACTGACTGCCAAGATATAACTGAAATATTGTTGAAAGTGGTATTAAACACCATCAAACAAACAAACAAAACCTTTGGACAGGTTAGCTAAAACATGCAAAGACAGCAGTCATAAATAACTAACAACAAGGATAATATTTCTATTAAAAAATTGTCAACTTCGCTTATCTTACGATCATAGTAAACATAGTAAATTTGGTCAAGGAAAACTTGAGTTATTGCAAGTCGTGTGGATTGATGTACGGACAAAATATGTCCATTCTTTCATGGATGTATTGAAATTGGTGAAAGTGACGATAAACACCAATAATCTAAGTACCTGTCCCTTCTGTTTACTTTTAATACAAGACAAAAACATACATCATTTCTGTACAAAAAATGTACCAGGAATTTAAATGCATATTCTGTATTTTAGAAGTAAATGTTGATCATCCGGAACTCCTCACGCCTTTCCCCAAGTGAAATTTTTCACCTAGGGAAAGGCACGAGGAGTTCCGGATGAGATATTGATAGCCCCATTAATGATAAGTTTTGTTTTAACTTTTATCACATCTCTCAAACTTACCCAGACAAGGCCATACTTAAATGTGCTAACCATGGTTCTGTGTATTTTATGGCACTGAAATGTACATTTAAATTAATATGAGAAACAAATCTTATACTTGTCTCCCAGTAAGTCATATTAGATGTATTATAATAGAAGTTTTCTGAAACTGACAATTTTCTCAGATATGTGCAATCAAACATCATAGAACACAGGATCTAAAGCACCAGAGACGGTTTGTAAGACAGTAAAAGTGATAAGAATAAACAACAATTTTTTAAATAAGAGGTAGTATTGAAAGGTGTTTGTTCTTCTTCTGTAGAGAGGTGAGTAAAGAATGACAACTCTAGCTAAAAAGTTAGACTTCCACTACAGTTCATCAATGTCTTGTCCAAAAATTCTTCGGAAAAATTAATTTTGGATGAAAATTGAAACATTATTAATATATGAAATTGTAAACCAACATATAAATCAAAAGGGAATAATTGAGATTTTTTAGGTCAATGTGAAGAATAAACCCACGACTACCTTTACCAACTAATACTAACCACATGTTCTAGTGTACAGCCTTTCCGTAATATCAAACCTCCGTCAAAATCTGGACGTTCTAAAGATAAAAAAATATGACAGTTAAATAGAAGTGGAAATTAAAGTGCAAGATCTCTTTGAAACTGTGAATGAAAAAAATCTATAAAAACAACTGTATAAAATAGTGACAATTAAAACTAGTAAAATTTACATAATGAAATATTGATTTGCCTTTTCACTGTAATGATATATCCAGGAAATTTACCTAAATATTGATGGAATGAATACAACTTTAAACAAGTATTTCAGATCATTCAATTTCTTTAAAAAATCTGAGGGTCACATGGTTACAAGTGATCTGTTTATTGTTCAATGATAATTTTGTGTACAATCTACAATCAATCAGTTACATAGAACTGACAGGAAAAAAATCAGCACTTTCCTATACAATGTATATTAAACTATTTTCTGAAGTGATGACCATCTTGCATTTCTGATTAACCAAAGAAATACATTCCTGTAAAGTTTTTTTTCAAGTGGTTCAGAGGTTTCAGAGTAGTAAAACTGATATATGAAATTATATTACAGGATATATTGATAAATTGCATAAAAGAAAATATATTGAATGGATTAAACAGCTTCTTCATTGGTATTCCATTTAAATATATCTTTACCCAAAATTGCATACTGGCCCTTTTAAAGACCACTCAATGAAGGTTCAAAAAGTTCTTTCTTGTCAAACAAAAGCTAAAATTACATTACAGTTACCTCCCCTTTTCTTTGTATAAACTCGTACTAAAGCCAAGTATTCCCATGTTGTTGATAATAAATAATCCAGATTCAGGTTCATATTGCAGCTGAAAATATAAAAATGCACTATAAAATAAATAATCCTTATTCAAAACATCATATATACCAGAGGAAAAATGGAACAAGCTCAGTTTTGGTAATATAACTTTACTACATCTACCTCAGTGTACTAAGCTGAGTTTGGGTAATATAACTTTACTACATCTACCTCAGTGTACTAAGCT
>MJUT01019790.1:62708-80409 GCA_002080005.1 Gigantidas platifrons | reverse complement strand
GTACTATGTTACTTTGATATGATATGTTGGTACGATGTTACTTTGATATAACATGTTGGTACTATGTTACTTTGACTTTATATTGCAATTAGATTCAGTATGTATTCTGTGTTATGTTGTATGCTTACTTTGAGATAATCTGAATGTAATTTAATGTATATCATTAATTCGAACATGATGTCCTTCTATCGCTTTGTAAACAAACGAGCGATTTATCGATTGGGTATAATCTCATTAGCACATACGCAGGTGCACCTGACTGACTTTTCCATTGTAAATGTACATATTGATGAATTATCGTCCGCTCGAATTTGACAGCATAAATTGTGTGCGACATTGTCCGCAAATGCATATATAAATTACCGTCATCAAATCAAAGTATACTACCGTATTAGTACTCTTAGACATATTAGAATCAAAATAATTCATGGAAGCCAGAATGTGTTTTGAGTTTTAACATGGGTTGGCGGATATTAGTAAATTTTATGATTTATTTCTTTATAAGTAGATATAAACTTGTTTATGTCATGTTTATTGTAAATACATTATAAAGGATTATCCTGGGGATGGGGGACATATATACGACTGCAGCAAGTAAACAAGGTCTTGCTCCTGCAAACGTTTTACTCAATACGATTCTCGTTCAGTAAAAAGACAATACCTGTTTTTAAACAGTTACATCTCATATATAAGATATATGACATTTACTATTATTTTGTCCATTGAATTTTAATTATGCTTACAAAATTAATTATATTTACCTCTATAACACCAGGTATACACGTCAATGTTGTAAATTCATAATTAGCAGACTCACTGTGTGTAGATGTCAGGGTATTAAGTAATGTAGACTGTAATACAGAAAAAAGTCATGGTTACCAAGGTTACATGTAATTATCTACTGTGTGTAGATGGTAGGGTATTAAGTAATAAAGACTGTAATAAAGAAAAATCCGGAACACCAATATTGACCGGATCAAAGTCGGCCGATACGAGAAATAAATCTGTATTAGCCGACTTGGCCAGGTTGTACTATCTGTATCACAAATGCAGTTTCCATCATATTTATGTAAATATAATGGTGCTTAATTAATAAATTATCCTGATATTAAGTGAATATGACTGATTTTTTTGTATATGGTACAGCTCTTGTGATTACCAAACAATGCTAATATTACACTGCATGGACATAACTAACATAAAATATCATTATATGACTTCAGATAATGTCTTTTCTAATTGGCTGAAGTCCTTAGTAATGTTCTTTGATAAAAAGTTTTATAATATGACTTCAGATAATGTCTTTTCTGATTGGCAGACGTCCCTAGCAAAGCGCGGTGAATACAACGTTTATTCACCTCGTGCGATGTAACGTGCGGTGAATGTAACATTCTAACGTCTCTGGCTATGGTAAATATAATATTCTTGGGTTCATAAATCCTTGTATTCACCTCATTAAAAGTGATTAATTGTATATTATTAGCTTAGATACCTACTTTACCAACAGATGGAAAACCAATCAGAGCAACCCGGGCATCACCCGATTTCATAACATCAAAACCATCACCCTGCAACAATAATATCAATATCCATGTTTATTATATTGTTTTGAAGTTTTCACTTAAAATGTGTAACAAGAAACAACAGTAGAAATTAAATGAATTTTACATAAATATCTAAAACATGCATAAGTGCAAACTGCATTAGGTGTGGCTTACATAAGGTGTAGATTACATAAGGTGTGGCTTACATAAGGTGTAGATTACATAAGATGTAGAATACATAAGGTGTAGCTTACATAAGGTGTAGATTACATAAGATGTAGATTACATAAGGTGTAGATTACATAAGATGTAGATTACATAAGGTGTGGCTTACATAAGGTGTAGCTTACATAAGGTGTAGATTACATAAGGTGTAGCTTACATAAGGTGTAGATTACATAAGGTGTAGATTACATAAGATGTAGATTACATAAGATGTAGATTACATAAGGTGTGGCTTACATAAGGTACAGATTACATAAGATGTAGATTACATAAGGTGTAGATTACATAAGATGTAGATTACATAATATGTAGCTTACATAAGGTGTAGATTACATAAGGTGTAGATTACATCATGTGCAGCATACATAAGGTATAGATTACATAAGGTGTAGATTACATTAGGTGTAGATTACATTAGGTGTGGCTTACATAAGGTGTAGATTACATAAGATGTAGATTACATAAGATGTAGATTACATAAGGTGTGGCTTACATAAGGTACAGATTACATAAGGTGTAGATTACATAAGATGTAGATTACATAAGGTGTAGATTACATAAGGTGTAGATTACATAAGATGTAGATTACATAATATGTAGCTTACATAAGGTGTAGATTACATAAGGTGTAGATTACATCATGTGCAGCATGCATAAGGTATAGATTACATAAGGTGTAGATTACATTAGGTGTGGCTTACATAAGGTGTAGATTACATTACGGGCAGCCTACATAAGGTGTAGATTACATAAGATGTAGATTACATAATGTGTAGATTACATAAGGGGTAATTTACATAAGGTGCAGATTACATCATGTGTAGCTTACATTATGTGTAGCTTACAACATGTGTAGCATAAATTAGGTGTAACTTACATTATGTGTAGCTTACATTAGATTTTAGCATAAATTAGGTGTAACTTACATTATGTGTAGCTTACATTAGATGTTAGCTTAAATTAGGTGTACCGGCAACTAACATTAGGTAACTTATATTTGCTGGAACTTTATATTAAAAAATAACTAATAACAACACAAAACATTAAGTTTTTCAATTCTAAAAATTTCATTGGTTATAACATGTACGACACTGACCTTTGCACCTGCTTTTCCAGTGGGTTCCAGAAGTTGTTGTCTGTATTTGGCTAATTTTGCTTTAAGCAATCCCAGATGGTACTCAGTTGCTGTAAAAAGTGCGAAAATTTCAGAATGGCCATCAGTGAGAAGAAATATATTTAGAATTGATTTATGATTAGTATGATTAGTATGATGGCAAGTTTGATGTTAGTCTGTTCTTTTAGGAGTAAATCCACCAGAAATCATTGCCAAAATTCTATTTTCAGACAGAACAAATATTATCACTCATATATATACAAAAAATGTATATTGTCTATTGTCTACATGGTCAATGAAGGATCACCAGACCAATGGACCAACTAAGATAATATAAATTAGCTTTGACAAAAGTTACAACATAAACTCTCCTGAGGCTTTGACTGACCGATACTATCTATTTAGCATCGATAACTACGACCATTCACTGAACCTGCTTTTGTACTATCCATGTTTATGTTGACATAATTTCTGTGAATGTTTGTTGTCTTTTTTAGTTGAAGCAAATCTGTGTGTAGGTTTTTTTTTATTTGTTTGCTTGAGAGCTGGTATTACAATAGTAGATTTAACCCTGTCACATTTTTGTGTCTGTCAAAAGCTAGGACCTAGATTTACGTTGTCTCCTGTCAATGTCGTTTGCCACCAACGTCACTTGTTGCTGCCACTATTGTGATGTCCGAGTTATTATCAACTCTGTACCGTCTGCATTGAAGGCAACTTCTGCAACTGATTTGTAAACAAATTTTACTTTTTGTCTAATTGATTTGTAAACAAATTTAATTTTATATCTAACTAGAGTAGATCCAGCTATTATCGGACATTCAGGGTTGCATGTAAATAGTGAATGGAACTTTAACTTTCTGGTTCAATATCATGCTGTTTTATAGATAATCGATCTATGGCATGATTTCAATTGGTGTATATACCGGTACTGGTGATCGCGTAATGATATTTTTTTCACAACCTTGTCCAGAAGAAATTGTCTTCATCAATTTACCACTTAAGTTTATCCAGCTTATTCAAGATTTTTTGTGTTGTACAGTGGAACCTGTCTAATCCGACACACCAAGGGACCAGGGAAATGTGTCGGATTGTACAGGATGTCGGAATACTCAGGGTTTTCTTAGTTAACAGAACTATTTTGGGACCATAAATTTTTGTCGGATGTCACAGGATGTCGGAAAACTCAGGTGTCGGATTACACAGGTTCCACTGTATATACAATGTTTTTATTCATAAAAATCAAAAATATGTTTTAAAAATCAATATTTGCCATTTTATTTTCAAAGAAATTACTAATAATTGTTATTTTTACTGTTTTCCACCATTCAATGAACCACCAAGTTTTGTTGTTCTGTTATTTCGTCTCTTGGGTAGGATCGGGCACAACTTTTTGATGGGATTTTAAACATTTGTTACAAGCTGAAAACAATCAATATTGATTGTTCACAGTGAGACTTGTCAAGAAATATTATACAAATACATTTTGTACATTAACAACTAAACCATATAATATATAATACCGAATGCCAACATGTTTATATTTATCATTGAACAAAACATTTGTTACATATACTGTCTATTCCAGTATGCAGAGATTATTGGGCATTGGGTATGCACTGCCATCATTAGTTGTCTAGAACTTATTGTATGAGAAGGCCATGATAGATCTTCAATGTGAATTTAAAAAAAAGTGAATTGTAGACAGGACAAATACAATGTTCATAATGACCAATCACACAAGCGTCTTTTCTCATGTTTGGTATAACCCATTTTTATTGTCCATTTAAGGAATATTTGAAATTGTTGAACAGGTTATACGATATAACCTGGTTTAGGGTCAGTTTACGCTTAATAAACCGCGAAGTGGTTTATGAAAAGTGTAAACTGACCCAAACCAGGTTATGCAAGTATAACCTGTTCAACAATTTCAAATATTCATTATAATTTAATTTTTACAACAAAATTTAATGATTCCTCGATTTTAATTACGATTATTTCATGTGACTATTTGAATTTGTCGTTAGCGGATGAACACGTTGGCGACGTCATAATACCAACCCAGGTTATACAGTATAACCAATGTTGCTCCATGCGGATCAGCCAATCTGATTGCAGTATTCACTTCAAATTAAATTATTATAAGATAGATATAATGCAGTCTAACCTCTCTGAGTTTATAATCTTTATTATTTATTCCAAAGATAAGCTAAACGTTGAATGGATTGAAAATTAAGAAAACTGGATCCAACAGGTAAGTTTTGCAAAACACTGAACACATGGATACAGCATAAACATGATAAATGTACTGAAGTTTCCGATAATAGCCAATCTAATTAAAATTAGTTCTACACACTTGCTGGACCTACATGTATTTTCTATCAGTTTTTTTTTGGTCGTTTTTGTGTAGCGAGCGACCAAAAAAAAACAGATAGAAAATAGGGAGCAAGTGTGTAGGTCTAATTTTAATTAAATTGCGATAATAGCCAGATCTACTCTACTCTGTTACTTATATTGTATAATCAGTTTTTATCATCTGAACTAATTTTTTGCCATTTTGTAGACATGGAATATCTTTTCTATATAGGGTGAACAGAACCAAAGTTATTGTAGACACTTGGAGTTATTTCCACTGTGGGGGGAACTGCGTTACCGGTTATAAATACATCGATTAATGATTTAAGACAGCCGGCAGTCTGCACCAAAAAATAGTAAAATGACCATACCTTTATTTTTCTGTGTTCGACCTATTTCTTTCTCGATTTCTTGAATCTTTTCTAGGATTCCCATCTTATCTTATGTTGTTATTATGTTCTGTGTTAGCAAATATTAAGGAAAGAAACTGTTTATAATAGAAATATTGTAAATCGTGAGTTGTATATGGAGGCTGACATCTTGTTTTCTCTTAAACCTCTCTGCGTTTTTCGAACGAACTTTAAATGTAAACTACAGAGAAGTTCCGAATAAACTTGGACAGACAGCATTCAGAAAGTTGACGCAATCAACACATTAACTAATCAAAGATAATGAATTAAAAATAGATTAAATTCTAGTAAGTGAGTTTAAAGTGATGAGGATTTGACGTTTTAAGATGTACATATTAAAAGGTGACCTTCATGCATTATTTCCTCTTAGACTTGGGTGTATAGACTTGGGTCTAAATTACACAAGATCATGAGTGCACATGCACCAGAGTCTATACTATATCAATAAAAATGCCATACAGTCTTGGTAAAAAATTGACAATGTGTGCATGTTGGGGTTATGACTTGCATAACACATGTTAGTAAGTTATTGTGGTTTTGTTTCTGGCTACCTTCTGTAGGTATTGCGGACAAATTACTTTCATAGATACTAGTGCTCTGTTTTTTTTCTGGCCTTTCGCTTGAAACGCACCTCACGGTCACCAAGATACATTGTATGTATCCATGTTGTGGGTTGGATAGCGGTCAACTAATGTAGGGTCGTCTGGATCGAAGGCCTCAGAATATGACTGTTCCGTCTCAGAATTCGGTTTTATAGCACACAAGTTCTGGCATGTACAGTTGTATTTGTCTTCCAAGGCTTCTGGGACTTGCTGCAATACTTTGTAGGTATTAATGGCCTGCCTTTAATATGAGATCTGCTCTGTGTGGACCGCTTCCTCTTTTGCAATACTCACTGGGTGGTGTGTTCTGGTTAGGGTCATGACTGCTTTGCTGGTCACTGTGTTCAATCTGCATTGTGTCGTCTATTTGTTTGCAGTGATTATCATTCTGTGCATCTGTATTTACTTTTATGTCAACAATGGCTCGATTCCTTTTCGCCTTCCACTGGTTTAGATGGCTCGCATTTCTTTTCCGTGTGAAAGCCAAGAGACAGGTACTTCTTTTTAGTGGCCTCACGGGCTGGCAACTTCTCCAATTGTATGATACAATCAATGGGTTTCTCAGCCTTGATCCAAATCAACTTTCACTCTACATCTGCAGAAATAAAACTAAATTTCGATAAAATTAATCTTATATTTATTGTATTGGTACTTCCAACAAAATCAGTGTTTAAACATTAAAAAACATACCATACACAACATACATACATGTAGACTAGCATGAGGCCGCTATGCTCGTGGACCCCCAAGCAGCTGCCAGCGTGTCCATGTGCTAAGACGACACTGTCTGTATCTATCTTTGTATAACGATTCATTAAGAAAAGAAACAAATTGTACAATATTTTTTGTTTGTCGCGTAAGTTTGTAATGTATTTTGCTTTGATCCACATTGGTGTAATATACAATAGGATCAATCTTGTTGGAATTGTTTATTTTAGAAAAGTATTTGATACTATTAACATGATATAATCCTACTGCACTATTTTATGAATTGTGTAAAATTGGAATTGGCCAATATTTTTATAGTGTTATGAAAAGTATATACCAGAACACTGCTTTTTTTGTAAAATAACACAAAATTAACTACCAGTAACTTCTTATTTTGGTTCATTCAGTGGTGTACAACAAGTTTATTGATGATTTCACTTCATTATTGTATCGGGCGTATGACCCATGTAGATTAAACAGTGTGTATGTAAACTGTCAGTTATATGCAGATGATTTGGTGATACAAATGTACTTTCGGAAAGTAAAAGTGATCTTCAGACTACCCTTAATAAATCATCTTCATATTGCAATAAATGAAGATTGGATGTTAATATGAAGAAAACCAAATGGCTAATCTTAAGAACCTCAGACAACTGCCTTCTAACAGAATTTACATGAAATAGAAAAATTAAACTTGAAAATGCCACATCTTATCATATTTAGGAGTGACATTCAAATCATATGCATATGGTTGCTTTGCAGAAGTAAAACAAGTACTCTGTGGACTTTTTGTCATATAAGGTGAGAGATGATCGTTTGTTTTGTTGATATTGGTAGAATTATTGCCATCACTGTTTAAGCTTTCTTTTATTTTGCAGGGATTTTTCCAAAGAGAAGAAAATGTCTATCCGGTGTTTGTCTGTTACCTGCTGCTCTAGTTTTTTAAAAAACGTTCAGAAATTACACAAACTTTGTCCCCCTCACCAAAAACTTCATGTTCTCTCAAATAAACAATGTAAAACCTTTTTTGATAAGGTTGCTAAGGGTAACAGAGTGTTACTATGCAGACAGTATACTCCAGAACAAATCAAGAAAGGTAAAACAACTGTGATGTATTTATGTGCTACAGGGATATTTATGTTAGGAATGAGTTATGCAGCAGTTCCATTGTACAGAATATTTTGTCAGGTAAGTTATTATTTCTCTCTTTGGCATTAATGTCGAGAATAATATAGAACTAAGTTTGCAATAATATCGTGCCTATAAAAGGATTTTAATTTCAACCACAAAAAAACAACGGCAACGCAAAGCGTGGCATATCCCCTTGCCTAAAAATTTGACCCGGTGACCTTGGCCTTTGACCTATGACCTTGACAATCAATATGATTCCAGATTCTCTTGAGGACTAAGTGTGTACCAAGTTTGGTCAAAATCCATTGAAGGATGTTGATTCTAGAGGGTTCACAAGGACGTTATGGAAGGACGGACGGTAGCGTTACTATATCCCTTCGCAACTTCGTTGGCGAGGGGGTAAAAAGAAGAAAAAATGTGATTCAAATGGCACATACTATTTCTAGAGACAAATTATATTAAGAATCATAAGTGGTTGTTAAATGTAGGTTATAAAAAATAACATAATATTATATTTTCATGCAGGGACAATACTACACTCAGTTTACATCATTTATATCGTTAGGAATCGCCCCCTCTCTTTACCTTATTTTTTTTAATACTATTTTTAGGCAACAGGCCGTGGAGGCTCTGCTGTCCAAAAGCATGATATCAGCAAGGTAGAAAGTATGACACCGGTGAAAAACAGACAGCTCACAATTCAGTTTAATGCAGATAGAGCTTCAAATATGCAGTGGCAATTTAGACCACAACAGTATGAAATAAAGGTATTTTTCATGCTTAAAAAGCATCTAACATAGTGTTGCAATTCAAACCACAGCAATCTATAATGAAGTATGGTTCATTAAAAGAACTTTTTTGCCTCTAAAATGCAGTGATATTTTGAATAGCTACAATATGAAATAATGGTATTGTTCATGCTAGCAAAGCTTCTTACATGAAAGTGCACTTCAAACCATAACAATATATAATGAGGTATAATTCAAAATAATAATGGTTTGATATGCAGTGGCATTTCAAACCGCTACCATATGAAATAATGTTATTGTGCATGCTAGCAAAGTATTGTAATTCAAAGCACAACAATATGTAATGAGGTATAGTTCAAACTAGCAATGCTTCTACTATGCAGTGGTATTCAAACATCTACATTATGAAAGACAATTATTGTAAAATGATGTGAGGAGCAATTTTGACCAGAATATTATAAAATAATGGTATTGTTCATTCTAACAAAGTTTCTAAATTACAATGTCAATTCAGACAGCAAATATAAAAATATAGGTATTGTTCATGCCAAATAAAAGTTCCAATGTGCAGTGTAATTTACACCAGTTTATGGTAATAACTAATAATGTGATACAAAAATGTATTAATGCTAATGATAATTTAGCTTACAACAATATAGATAATATTGAATGAAATAACTTAAATAAGGGAGATAATTTTTTTCACAATTTCCTAGATTTTTTAGTAGATATCTTTTGAACAGGGGAGGTTATATTTGTTTTTAGTGTACATAGTCCAAGGGATCAAGTGAGCTATACCATGACATCTGTCATCATCATCATACATTAATATTATATAACATCTTCTTCTTTGAAACTACTGGTCTAAATGGAAACCAAATTTACAGAAATATCTCAGGTGAAATGGAAGAGTAGGCATTTCCTGTTCCACTAGTGACACCCCTCATGTTACCTATCTATGTTAAAAGACATTGAAGGCATAATGTAATTATCGTTTTTTGAATGATCATCATAGGGTGGTTCGATTCTTAACAAAGAATGTGGTTTTTGCGTCAATCAGAAATCCAGGGGTCTACAGGTTTCAAGCCCTTCTGCTTTAAAGTTTAAAATAGGCTTCAATGGGATATAATTTTGAACCAATTGGGCATAATGTATCATTGTGATATTTGAAGATTTAATATTGTACTAATGAATGTCCCAGGGTTGATTAGGTTTAAGTTGTGTGGGGATCCAAATTTTATTAATATAGAAAAAAATATATACAATGTATATACAAATGTATGATATATGCTACGGTCGTCAGTGACTTACGACAGGTCAGTAGTTTATAGCTGAAATATTGTTGAAAGTGGCATTAAACACCATAAACCAACCAAACAATCAATAAATCTTCTTTACTTAGGAGATAATTGTATTGTATTTGAAAATTTCACGGTATCAATTGGAGATTTGATGGTCGCAAATTGAGTTTACTGTCGACGCGATAGCGGAGCCAATAAACAGATATTTGCGACCATTAAATCAACAATTGATGCCATGAAAGTTTCAAAAACAATACAGTTATCTCCATTCTAATGTAATCATGTGCATTGCCACATTATTGACAAGATGATGTAAGTGGTAATCGGCAAAAATTCTCATGATATTTCAACCGTGGAATTGATACCTTGAAAATTATAGCATTGTCCAATCACAAACCAGGAATATTAAACTACATTAGAATAAGTGATAGATACATGTTCTTAGTACTCTATAAATAGACAATATAAATACATTGTTGGCAAATATAAAATTTATTTGCAATGAGTTTTAGAAAGAGGAAACAAAGCAGGTATATTGTCAGCTTTTCTTTCCTGTTTTGAAGTGAGAGAAAATTGCTTTTATATTTGTAGACAATGTACATGTATCTACATTGTGTTTATATTTGCAATGTCATGTATAGCAAACAAAAATGTTAAATTTACAAACAAAGGCAAAAACATTGGACATTTTGGTTTAATTTTTTTTATTGGTGTCTAGTAGATGTATAACATACTTCATCTTTATATAGTCAGTAAATGCACTAATTGCAGTATAAATGTTCGTATTTTTTAGGTTGTACCAGGAGAAACAGCTCTTGCCTTTTACAAAGCTAAAAATCCAACAGATAAACCTATCATTGGTATATCCACCTACAATATACTACCCTTTGAAGCTGGACAATACTTTAATAAAATACAGGTAAGCAAACATGTGTAGGAATATTTATACTTTGAGAGAAAAATTATTTCTTTTTACACACATATGTATATAGTTACATAGGTATTTCAGGGAGGATATAAAATTGAAATGAGGTATAAATCCAGGTATACTGTAGTGTTGATAATTTAATTTGTTGACTTTTTAACAAATAGAGCCGATACATAAATGGATCACACTGTCTGTCTTCTTGTGTCATCAGCATTATAATTGATAATCCATGACCCATATTACCGGAATCAATTTACTTGACTGAATATAATATAACCAAACGTAACCACATGACTGAATATAACTTACGTTCACCTATTATATTTGACTTGAAATTTATTTTTTTGCCCCTTCCACCATGCGTCGGGGAATTAAATTTTATCCATCTCTCCCTTTACGTACATATGTCCCATGTTTGTTATTTTCTTGAGTTATGTCCTTTGATTTAGCAAGTTTCTGTTGAATAACTTAATTAAGCAAATTATTTGTAATTTATTATCAAATGTTTTAGACCACAATATACATTTTGTTATTAATCCTCTGTTGTCCTAGAGTTATTCCCCTTTTTTGACAAATGGCAAATTTGTGGTTTCAGTTTCCCTTGGACAATTATTTTGAAATTTTTATATGCTTGCAAAGTTTTTGTAATCGTATCATGTTTATGTGTCTGTTGTTGACGGAATGTATTTCTTGCAATAACTTTTGTTCTAATTCTTTTATGTGGCAAAGATTGGTTTTGTATGTCCGTCCATCTGTTACGAAAGGTTATACGCACAATTCCTCCTATATTGGAGGAATTGTGAAAGGTAATTCCTTAAAAACTTTGCATGTAAGTAACACATTTGCTTATTACCATATGGAGAATCGCCCATCATTACGACATTTAGATCAGACCGTATTTGAAAGGAGTTATTGCCTTATTTCAATGGGTATATTTCATCAAAAACCTTTAATTTTTCATTGATTTATTTAAAAAAAAAAATCTATTTGACATGTTCCAACAGATTTTATATATCTTTTATCATTTCAAAGGGGACCCAAGCCCAAATGTCCCATTTAAATCGGTTCTAAGTTTAACATATGTGTGAAAATTAATAAAATATTTTTTCTAAAAAACCAGACTTGACTAAACACAACCTATGTATGAATAACCAGGTGAGCGATATAGGTTCAGGTGAGTCTCTAGTTTTCTTTGAGTTGATTGTGACAAGAGCTCCAGGTAGTTTTACAGCAGATTTCCCTTATTTTGAGACAAACTTGATTGCAGTAAAACTGGTTCAAGAGGAGGCCCTTGTCAACTTGCTGCGGTCATATCATGTTGTGCCCGGTGTAGCCTTTTATATATTCTGGATTTTATATATTTTGCCAAAAAACAAAAACAAAACAAAAATACTTCTCAGATTTCTGATCAATAACTTATGTTCTGATATTGCAAATCATTTGAAATTTATTTAAGAATTTTATTGGCCGCACAATTTGGTTCCAGAGTCATGTCCCTAAATTGACAAATGGCAGATGTTTTATTTCCTGGCTCTAATTTTTTACCACAATACACTGGCCAGGTTTGAATTTCCCTACATATTTTTTTTATGGTTCCAGAGTCATTTTTCTGTTTTGCCGTGGAAACACGCTCATCAACTTGCCGGGCTGTATCATACTGCATCCTGATATAGCCCTCTATTGTTTTAATTGAGACTGTTCTTTCTGTTGAAACTAATAATAGTATGTATAAATTATATAGCTTAACTGATTGTAGTAGTTTTAAACCAATATTTTTCCTGGATCCACAAAGAAATCAATGTTTAATCAGTTGTTTAATTTTAGCTCTTTAGACCCTTCATACATGTACTTTTTGTCATAAGCTCAAGTTCACCCATTTAGATAATTAGACAAATCATGGAACACTCACATGTCTAGTGTTTATGTAACTACAGATGACTGAGAACCACAAGGGACATTAGTACATTACAATAATGAGAACTGTCATTTCTGATCTGGTTCCCTGTTGTTAATTTTTGTGGAAAGTATACATTTTTGCTTTTTTTTTTTATACTGACTTTACAATTACCAGACCTGTATTGATTGTAATATCAAACATAAACTTGATATAGTCTCTATGATATACATGTAGGCTGGTCAAAGTATTATGTATGGTACGGATATTGCTGAAACATAATGCATTTTGATGATTTTTGAAAAAAAATATGGAAATTAAGTTGATTTTGACAAAAAATAATTTGAAAATCTTCTCCTCTGAAACCACTGATCCAAATTAGATTAAACCATGCCGAGGTGGTCCTCTTTCACTAATAGACACAAAAGCCCTGCACTCCATCCAAGATGATTGACGTTACTAAATATAGTGATTTCTTTTTTATTTGCTGGGTACTGGTGAAAGTTCCCAGGACTAAAACCCACAAAGCTGCTGAGCATGTCCCCATGTGGTGGATAGGCAGAGCTCTCTTGATTGGGGGGGGGGGGGTTGTCCTTTATAATATGGAAAGCTTGACTGTGGACCATAGTGGGAAACATGTTTGGAGAACGCCACGCTCTCTACACATTACTGACCTCCTTTGTAGATTTTTGAAAAAGAATAGGCACGTTGTAGCCGATATAAAAGACTAAAATTTTTGCAACATCTTTCTCTACTTTATCAATGACAGTCTAAAGTCATTGACCCATCTCGTCCTAAATATAACTGAAATCCTGCTCCCTGGACGTCAAGCAATAATCACTTTTTATTTGACTACTGGCTGCATTTTTCAACGTAAAGATGAGCCTAAATTCACAGTACAGCTGCATGACCTGGAGTTGTTCTCAACATATCTTACTGATTTATGCTTATTATGCAAATAAGACTTTTTTTTTTATTTCATAAAAAAAACTTCTAAATCAAACCAAAATGGATTGGAGTGGTCTTTATGTGGTTCACTTTCAAATTTGTGTCTGAAATCCCTATCCTATATGCAAGACTTTATTTTATTAATTACTTAAACAGAATTCATCTTGAAACTGCTATAAATACTACATGCCAGTGAGCTGTTCAGCATATCTTTGAAACATTTCTATCCTCCGATTTATGGCGATTATGAAAATTAGGCTTATTTACATAAAAAAATCACATCAAAATCATTGATCCAGTTAAAGCAAAATTGGATTGAAATGGTTTTTGGGTGATCAATTTTCAAAACTGTTTCTGACAGTCTTGTCTGCCATTACTAAAAATAGATTTTTATACCTCCCGCAAACAAAGTTTGGGGGGGTATATAGGTTTCACCCTGTCTGTCAGTCCGTCCGTCTGTCTGTCCGCATAGAGGGTACATGGTTTGTCCGTGCAACTCCTCCTACAGTTTTTCTGGTAGGAAGTTTTTATTTTGCAGATCATTTGTGCATATATCAAAGATGTGCATGTGGTAAGGATTTTGATTTTTGTGCATTTTTACCAAAAATATAGATTGTTGAACTTAGTAATTTTTTGGTGAATTTGGCAAAAAGGGTACATGGTTTGTCCGCGTAACTCCTCCTAAAGGTTTACCGCTAGGAAGTTTTTATTTTGCAGATCATTTGTACATATATCAAAGATGTGCATGTGGTAAGGATTTTGATTTTTGTGTATTTTTACCAAAAATATAGATTGTTGAACTTAGTCATTTTTTTGGTGAATTTGGCAAAAAGGGTACATGGTTTGTTTGCGCAACTCCTCCTAAAGTTTTTATGCTAGGAAGTTTTTATTTTGCAGATCGTTTGTACATACATCAAAGATGTGCATGTGATAAGGATTTTGATTTTTGTGCATTTTTACTAAAAATATAGATTGTTGAACTTAGCCATTTTTGTGTGAATATGGCAAAAAGGGTACATGGTTTGTCTGCACAACTCCTCCTACAGTTTGTAAGTTAGGAAGTTTTTACATTGCAGAACATTTGTACTCATATCAAAGATGTGCATGTTGTAAGGATTTTGATTTTCATGAATTTTACCAAAAAATATAGATTGTTGAACTTAGTTATTTTTTTTTATTTGTGAATTTGGCTGAAAGGGTGCATGGTTTGTCCGTGCAACTCCTCTTACAGTTTTTAATGCTACAACGTTTTTATTTTTGTTGAATGTGATTAAACATTATAATTTGACCAATAATATATTTTCCGTGTAGACTTAGTTTTCAATAATCTTGGACACAGTCAGGGTGAAGCGGGGGGTATTAGTCCCGCTATGCGGACAGTTCTAGTTTTTAATTGATCAATTACTGCTTTATCTTGCACCCAAATAAGCTGAGATTAAAACAGTAGCTGCACGAAAATGGGTTGATTAAGATATATTCCAGGATTTTCTGTGAAATGTTTTTTTTTGTATCTTATTTATATTGATTTATATTTTGTTGGCTAATTTTGATGCAATATCACCAAAATAATATTCTACTCAGAAACCGATGATCAAAGTGAGACTAAATTGAATTCGAATGGTCTTCGGTTGGTTCTCTTTCAAAATTATGTCCAACAGCCATGTTCTCCATCAACAATGGTCGCAGGTACTGAAAACAGAAAATTGACCATTACTATTTTATTATTATAAATCAAAATGAACTGAAATGTAAACCGGAGCTGCATGACAATGTGTACCGGTAGTTCAACATACATTTCCAGGTTTTTATGTGCAAATTTTTGTTCAGTCAATTTTTATTGGTTTTAGAGATTACGCTTATTTGGATCATACATCATATTAAAATCTTTGTCACCAAATTAAATTAAACAGGGCTGAGATTACCTTATGGTTTGTCCACTATCAAAATCGTGTGTGACAGCACAGGTCTCCTTGTTTAAAAAGCTCCTGACTTTTTCTCCAGAATTAAAAGTCAAAATATAACCAGGTGAGCGATTACAGGCTCTTTAGAGCCTCTAGTTTCAAATTAGTTGTTTACATGTCAGTCAACCTGAGACAAGTGACAGACAACTTTCACTAGTCTATAATTTCCCCAGTCAGATACAAGAGTACATAATATACAGGTTCCAAAGGTACAATAAAATCAGCACATTATTTTATAGCTATCATTGTAAATTGATTGAAAATGTCATATTTCTAGGCTATTTATGGATTTACATATAGAAATCTATAGATAATATATCATACCTATCAAGTGATTAGCATCTGTGATGGTTCATCTCTATAGGATTAATAGATCAAATTTCCTGTAATGGCAAATGTCAGAATATTGTTATAAAAAATAAAAAAATTTATCTTGTACTGTATTTACCAGTATACAATCAAACATGGTTTATTGACTACCTCTAGTAGGCAGTAACTAGTATTATGTGACCTTAATTTTTATTTCTGTTCACAGTGCATTTCATTATTAGTTAATTAAACCCGTAGTTAGTGACCACCTGTCTGGTAACCCTGTTTCAATTTTCCATTGGACAGTCACATCAGACAGGTTGGACTGTACATTTGTATGCTAAGTATATAATTAAAAAATATATATATATTTGTTGATACAAAATTTTTAAACAGAATAGATATTTCTTGATGCAAAAATTTACAATAATAATGATTAATCCCTTGGTTTTTAAAACCATTATAAATTTAGTGATACACATTAAACCTTTAGATAGAGATGAGCTTATTGGATTGATAATTGTTTAATGTCCTTGGGCAGTATGTCAGCTATATTAAAGGTTGTTTAGGGTGTGAAAACACTTAATATATTTCTTTAAGATTTTCTACCAAATTTGTGTATTGTCAAGCCTATTAGCTTGTCCATTTTGTCTGAAGTTTAACCTTTCCAACACCATATATTTTCTGAAATGTACATGATTCCTCTACGTTCTGTCAGAACATCGAGCAGTGTTTGATATCTTGCATTGAATTCCCATGCTCCGAGACATCCCCTACTCTAAAAATAGCAGCGCCATCACCAGAAATTCAGTATTTATAGGTCATGCATCAAATCCTCTTTAAAGGTATTGCAATACAACTAAATTCAATCTTTGGGATCAAAGTAATTTTTATATATTGATCTTTATTTATTCCATTACAATATTTTTTTGCGTGTATGTTCTTGGCTGATTGGTGAATGTATTGTCCATTTTTAAACAGTATTCAGACATATTCGGTTATCCAGTAATGGAAATAGGTTCATGGCAGTATGTAGTTATTTTCATCCCTGTTACTTTTTTAAATAAAATATGATATTTATAGCAGTTAAAAGGGAAAGTCAACTTTTAGATTTTGATACATGTAAGAACTTTTTTTTTATTTACACAGAGTGCCTAGGTCAAAACACATCTTAATAGTACAGAAACAATTCCAATACTAATACAAATTTTTTTAAAATCCAAAAGCTACATACTGTCCTGTATATCTTCTTTTAACAAGAATATATAAATGTTATTTATTCTTTTACAGTGTTTCTGTTTTGAAGAGCAAAGATTAAATCCAAAGGAAGAGGTAAGATTTCTTAGTATTACAATTGTGTCTCTATGGCTCTGTAAGAGGTAAGATTTCTTAGTATTATAATTTTGTCTCTATGGCTCTGTATGAGGTAAGACTTCTTAGTATTATAATTTTGTCTCTATGATTCTGTAAGAGGTAAGATTTCTTAGTATTACAATTGTGTCTCTATGGCTCTGTAAGAGGT
>MJUT01019790.1:50852-61488 GCA_002080005.1 Gigantidas platifrons | reverse complement strand
TATAATTTTGTCTCTATGGCTCTGTAAGAGGTAAGACTTCTTAGTATTACAATTTTGTCTCGATGATTCTGTAAGAGGTAAGATTTCTTAGTATTATAATTTTGTCTCTATGGCTTTGTAAGAGGAAAGATTTCTAAGTACATTGTATTACAATTTTGTCTCTATAGCTCTCTAAGAGGTAAGACTTCTTAGTAATATAATTTTGTCTCTATGGCTCTGTAAGAGGTAAGACTTCTTAGTATTACAATTTTGTCTCTATGATTCTGTAAGAGGTAAGATTTCTTAGTAATATAATTTTGTCTCTATGGCTCTGTAAGAGGTAAGACTTCTTAGTATTACAATTTTGTCTCTATGGCTCTGTAAGAGGTAAGACTTCTTAGTATTATAATTTTGTCTCTATGGCTCTGTAAGAGGTAAGATTTCTTAGTAATATAATTTTGTCTCTATGGCTCTGTAAGAGGTAAGACTTCTTAGTATTACAATTGTGTCTCTATGGCTCTGTAAGAGGTAAGACTTCTTAGTATTACAATTTTGTCTATATGGCTCTGTAAGAGGTAAGATTTCTTAGTATTACAATTTTGTCTATATGGCTTTACACTCTAGGATTAAAACATTGATTTGGTGGTATTCCCTTAAATTGTAGTTACAAGACAGGTTTTAAGATACCAAAGGGATAATTAGAAGCTGTAAATAAAGGAACAGACAATACAATGACCAACAGAAAAAAACAATGATGTACAAAAAATGTAGTACGAACCACTACACAGAAAACTAAAGATTGAGCAACATGAACCCCACTTAACACTGGGACTGAACTCAGGTGCTCCGGAAGGGAAGAAGTTCCTGCTCCGCTAGTGACACCCATTGTGTTACTTTTGAAGAGATGACTTCAACTTAACCACTAGAATCCCTTTGTTCAGTTGCTTCCTTGGTAGCAACAGCTTTCTATCAAGGAAATCCAGATAGGAGACTCTAGAATATCGTATCAACTGAGAGATAGGAGACTAGAATATCGTATCAACTGAGAGATAGGAGACTCTAGAATATCGTATCAACTGAGAGATATATACTCCATATTTAGGTGATGCTGGAGTGTTACTACATGTAAATGGAAAATTCTTTAAATGGTTCTACTGACTTTATTAAATTTACATAAAGTTTTCCTGATAATGTTAGTTTTTTTATGTAAATGTTACCTTAGCTTAATTTCAGTTTCATGTTTATTTGATTTAGTTTATTTTCTGAACAATTTTCACACAAATGACATATATCTTTGTCTACACTTTGAAAGTGTTTGATGGAGATTGAAAAACAAAGATGGCTTCCAAATCTGGTTGTAACACAAGACCTTTGTTCTTCTTCTTCTTATACAACCTTGTTTTTTTCAAACTCTTAGCTTCTTTTCATCATTTTTTTTTCATTCTGTCGATTTATACTGATTATGCAAATTAGGCATATCAAGATAATCAACAGAAAGTAAAATTTCACAGAAAACCCCATAATATTTGTTGAACTACTCATTGCCACATAGCTGCAGTTAAAAATAGCAATAGCTTTTAAGGAAACTTCTATTTTTAGTAATGGCCACCATCCTGATTGTCCAGATAATCAGATACAAACTTGAAAGTTGGAACCCTAAGGATAATTAAGGCCAACTATGGTTACACTTTGCCCTATGTCTTCAGAGAAGATGATTTTAGAAATAGTTTATGATGAATAGATGTCAAATAATAGCAAAAGCTCAAAAGACCCTTAATTGATTTTGGTGATTTTTTTGTTTGTTCAGATATTTCTTACAAGGAGTACATTAAAAACGTAAATTAACACTAATTATCGAGTTTTAAAGTAAAAAGTCCATTCATTCTCTTTTATTGTCATGAAAACATATCTCAAACATAAATTCCAGTCTGTACAACAATATATGCCCCTATTCACATGACCTTAGGTGATATTTTACTATGCATACCCAAAGTCTGTTGTTGCTGAAAAAAAATGTCTGCCAACATGGTCCATACGAGAATTTTAACTGATTTTGCTAGAAAAGGAACAGGAAAGAAGTGTTGGCAAATTATAATAAAACAAGAATTAACATAGGCCACCAGCATAACAGGTGGATGGAATTGAAGGAACCTCAAGAGTTCAAACTCATGCTGAGGTGCCATTGTGCATGTGGTTCAGAAATTGGGACATGCATAATTAATGATGCTGAGAGACTAGCTTGCACACAAAAAAACAATGAAAATACATTTTGTACATGTTTTTTGGTCGAATCTCCCCAAACCACATTTTATACTCATGTTTTGAAGGTATATATTCACTTTCAACTAAAAAAAACTTTTTAAAAAAATCACCAAAAGCAAAGTCATTATACCTTTAAGTAAAAATCAAATGTTAGAAAAGTGTAGATATCATAAAAGTGACTAAATTATTGATCTTTTATCAATTATTAATCAATAAATACTGGAACAAAAACATCATAACCATATTTTCCGGTCATTTCTTTGGACAATCTAATTAAAATGCAGAATATCTGACCATATCAGTAAAATTTTGTCTACCAAAGCACAATCTAAATATGTAATTCAGATTTAAAAAAAGATATTTATTGGTATGTTTTCCTATTTAGGTCCAACAAACATTTTTACTTCTCAAATATTACAAAGAGTAATCTCCCATTTTATGTAATATTTCATTTTTGGGGTATATTTATTAGTTAGAAGGTAAAAAGCATAAATTAATAGAAAGCGACAAAGCCATGGTAAAAAGGGAAACATATTGTGGATGATTGTTATTTACATTTATATGTTGATGGAAATTAGACACCATATGCTTCCTGTATCTGTAATCCCCTCTGGAGACGTATATTTCGTAGATGACCTGAGTTCACCGTCTTCCTCGCTGTTTATTGATGATGATTAGATCTTGATAATGTTTATTTAAGGAATTCCTTTTAATTAGTTCATTCATCTTGATACGTCATGACATATGACATTGTAGATCAATCAATGATGTCCCTGCCCTTGAAAACGTTAGCACTACAAAATTTAATTCATTTAAAACTTTCTGTTACTATGGCAATATAAAGTAAAATATCAGACAGAGATATTTTTCTCCTGATAACGAAGTATATATAATGAGTCATTTCAACAAACTTTTACAATTAGAATTTATTTTAGTTCATTTATATTTCTCAGAAAAATAACTTACCGAAAAGTAAATAAACATGAAATGATAGAATGTATTAGAGAACCCTTTTATGTTAGGACCAAAATTTGACCTTATTTTATAAGTTATAGAAGATTATATTCATTGTGTTCAGAGAAACATCCACAAGTATCAAAAGGGGTCCATATCTCTAAAAATAGGATAGATGTAAGTAAGGTATCAGCTCATTCGTAAAATTATCTTCATCATGATTTTTTTTGTGAACATGATATTGTTCCTGTGTTTAGGCCGTCCTAAATTAATTCTACGTTTAACATCAAGGTAGGGTACCAAAACCTAGGAGGGAGGGAGGAAAATAAAAAACAAACAAAAAAATCAAACAACCTAAGAATACTTTCAGTATTTTTTTTAGTGCTCAATTGATAGCCTGAAGATGTGTAAAGCACAGTGTTTAGCATCAATAAAGATGATTTAGAACTGTAATTAATAGTTTTATTAATTAAACATGAGAAATTAACAGTCCATGGATATGAAATGACAGGTTTTTCTAATAACTTCATGAGATTTCAGTGTAAAATAACATTTCAAACAATGTGTGTATGTTTTTTATTTTTGGCAAATTTTCAAAACCTACCGGCGCGCGGGTGATGTTAAACGTAGAATTTGTTTAGGGTGGCCTTAGTACACGTTTCAGTAAACGAATGCCGTTAGCATGGACTTCACATATGATGTGAAGGCTCCTTCTCTGGTATCCAAAAATACCTGAGGTCGATTTCACAAAAAGTCGCAAGTCTAAGATCAGTCGTAAGTGTGAATTTCAACCAATCAAAAGCTTGGAAATCACACTAACGATAACACTTACGATTAATCTTAGACTTACGACGTTTTGTGAAATCGACCCTGGCATAATTTTTTTTTAATGTTAAAGGTGAAAGTTTATACTTTCCATTTGGATCGAAGTTTTGTTCCACCAATAAATAGAGTAAACAGAGATAAGTTTTACATTCGAAGTTGGCATGCTGCAGATGAATAATACAATGTCTTTATTAATTACACAATACACCATTTAAACTGTCATTATGTAGTGTCTTCAACATATGCCAACAGTCATTGTTTACACTTTTTAATGTAAAACAACTATTTATTTCTTCCTTTGAAAAATCATTTGTCCGGATCCATACAATGTTATAAAATCCAACACAAGTTTGAATAAATTCTGCTTAAGAAAATAAAAACTTTTTTTTATATTAGCTCTCAATTTGTAACTGCATTGAATTGAATTTCGGAAATTTTATTGTTCCGACAAACAACGATCTTTGCTTTGCTGTCAGAATTTTAATTGTTCTTTCAAACAACGACCTTTGCTTAGCTGTCAGATAAAATAACGAGGATACTATAGCAACGATATTATTAAGATGCAGAGTTTTGTCCAATGTAATTGTATGCAAATATTATTCATGAAAACATTAAATTCCAAAATGACAGTATTACATAATTAGGATCTCCACCCTGTAAGATCTGTAATTATTCGCTTGATCTTGTGGAAATTAAAATAAAACAACTAAATTCTGCAATCTATTATTTTCCTATTCTAAAATTTATGTATTTACACTCTCTGTCTCCACTGATTCCCTTGTCTATCTAATGAACATGCATATTTCAAAAGATCAATAGGTGTATCAAAATCACATGGCTCAGCATGATGATGCACATTGTTTTGATTTCAATAACTAATATAACATCGTGACCAAATTCAAAACTTCAAATTATGTGAGGGGCCCGGGTGGCTCAATGAGTTAGATAGTTTGATTACCTAACAACTCATACAAGCCTATCACCAATACGGCTTGGGTTCGCGCCCGGCTTTGTAAATTACAAATAATGGTGCACTCGACTCGCAGCAGCAAATAATAAAGTTTACCAGTTGCTTGCCCATGGTCGGTGGTTCTCTTTGGGTACTCCGGCTTCTTCCACCACTAAAACTGGTCGCCATGATATAAAGCTGAAATATTGCTGTAAGTAGCGTTAAACACCAAAAATCAAATCAACCAAATTATGTGATCAGATTTACCTCGATCTCACCGAAAAGTCATTTGAACAATTATCATCTCGTGTCTTCTGTAATCTTTAAAACTTCTTTCTCCTCAAGTTCTTCTCTGAACCACTGTGCGACATGAAATCAAACGGGTCGCTATGACGTTCCTTAGAAGAGTTTGAAGATACCAAAGGGGTAATCGGAATCCGTAAATCGAAGGACAGACAACACCATAGCCAATAGAAAAAGGACAAAAGGACAAACAACAATCTACAAAACATACACATAAATCTAAAGATCGAGTAACACGAACCCCACTAAAAACCGGGGGTGAACTCAAGTACTCCGGAAGGTTAAGCAGTTACTGCTCCGCTAGTGGCATCCTTCCTGTTAATCTAGTTACAAACCCGGTGATAAATCATGAACGAGGAAAGGACGGAAGTGTTTACGACGAATGAAACATGTCCGTGGTCATTTGTGACACAGATATTCCATAACCAACCATGTTATGGTGGCGACCGTAAGACTTTCGAAGTGATGACTTCAGCTTAACCAATAGGAACCCTTGGTTCAGTATAGCTTCATTGTTAGCAGCAACCCTCTATCAAGGAAATCCTGCTAGGAAGTACAAGCTCTGAAATATCGTATCAACTGAGATATATACTCCATATGCAGGTGCTGCTTAGGTCATCCTTAAAACTTATCTTTAAGGGGCATCAAGAAATACAAGATTACTACTGCATAGTCATTTTTTCCTGACTAACGACCCTTATACTGACCTTTAAAAAAATATGGAAAGTCGTTAGATGAAATTGCTGTCTTGGATGTTTGTTTGAGATCGAACATCAAGCCGTGGAACGTAATTTAGATAGGACTACATATAAAACTGATCAGAAACATCGAAGTTGTTTTTTTGGGCAATAGGTTTATCGTGATATCCCAACTCCCCCGCTGTTCAAAATAGTTACAAATTTAAGTGATGATTTTGTTTGAACTACATGATAAAGAGCATTATGAACTCATAATTGGTTCTGTCATAAAGTAAATGTGATTATTTAAGTTAGTAATGTCCTAACAAATCTTATAATGATCTACAATCAATCAATAAAAATTCGTAATGAGAAGTGATACATAAAATAAATATTGAAATTACCATGACCTTCTCCTACTACAAAGAGAAAGATTGTACATGATTGACAAGTGAAGTTTCTATGTGCCTACTGTGTATACTAATTATGCATACTAAAACACAGAACATGCAGGGGCTCCAAGAGAAAATTTGCAAGGCGGAACAAGACTGCTTTGGGGCCCCGTGGACAGGCTTATTTTTTCTAAATAAACTAAAAATAGTTGAAAATACTCAAAACAAATCAAAATAAAACGTCTATGGACAAGGCTATGGGACCCTTCAGAGATTCCGGGCCCCAGACCGATGTATCTACTGAACCCCCTCTCATAGGTCCTGAAAACATGATTTATGTTGGCAAGTTTCTTGTTTAAAAAAACATGCCGCAATTAATAGTTCCCAAGTCAATAGAATTACACCACATAATATGTTTATTATTTAATAAATGTGTAGACAGTATTAATGTAAGTCAACACGACAGACTGTTACACACTAAACTGGTAACATTTATATGTATATAATACATAATTTGTCGACAAGAATGTTGTACTTGAAGTGTTTAGTAATATTTTGTCAAGATGTCAGGAAGTTAATAAGGAGAAGATAAGACAAACATCTGCTAACTCTCAACTGTCAATATTAAACTTTTCCATGGCAAATTTTACCACGGTGATATGTTTTTTTTTTATACATTTTTTCGAGTAATAATTTCACACAAATACCGTAAAACTCTCCAAATTAAATCTAATAAATATGTCTACTATATAATAATTTTATTGCAAAACAAGAAACCCTGACGGGCTGTGCAAATTATATACTTCCCAAAAATCCAACAAACTCAAATTTTAATTCGATTTTCCCACAAACTCAAATTTTAATTATAATTTTCCAGTTAATATAATATTCCAATTTCCAGACAGTAGAAATGATGAGGTCGCAAATATTACTAAAAGTCAAAGTTGACCAGATATCACTCTAATTAATCTGACTTCACATGACTTCCTCTAATTGATTTTCCATTATAATACAGAAATTGATGCTTAATATGTCTATAAATGTATTATTATGGAGTTTGGGATTTCATTAATCTAAAGGGTACATTTACATGTCTATCGCATCATTAAAGATGAGATTAGCAATACCTGACAGGTGAGAACAGGTGATTATGTAAAGATAGACATACACCTACCTAAAATCAATAATTTATCTGTATATCATAACTATATATTCTCAATTTTTACCCAATTATTCCACATTGATAGCCTTTATATCACAAACCAATCAATATTTCATTCCAGGGGCTGGGCACTAGGGATCTGACCCAGTCATATGACACTAATTAATATTTCATTCCAGGGGGTTGGGTACTGGTGATGATTCCCAGAGCTTAAACCCAGTTATATCAGACACTAATCAATATTTCATTCCAGGGGGTTGGGTACTAGTGATGATTCCCAGGGCTTAAACCCAGATATATCGGACATTTATCAATATTTAATTTCAGGGGAATAAATATTTGAGAGAGAAAAAAATTTTGACATATTGCGCTTTTTATATGAGAATGTAGGAATTCCCGGTACCTTTCAAATGGCATTAGCTGTCGACCCGAATGACTTCATATGTATAAACAATCTTAACCTAGACCAAGACGTACTTTATTTTGGCCAAGGATCATATTACTTAACCGGAAATACTATTGTCGTCTTTATATAAGATACTGACATACTTTATTAGTCAGTCAAGTACCAGCTGAGGGTCTGGACATTGGACAATTATAAGATATTCATGACAATTCAAGTTAAACAAGTACACGTGTTTTCTCCTCTTAAAAATTAGAAATTTTGATTACAGAAATAGCTAACTTTTTAGATTCTACCTCTTATCAGTTTAACCTTAGTGAAATGGTTTACAAACAACAGATTCCACCTTCGTCACTAGTTGTCAGTTAATCCCCACGGAAATGGTCTACAGCCAACATAATTTACCATCTTGGTAGCCAGTCCTTCCCAACAGTAATGGTCTACAGCCAACATAATCTACCATCTTAGTAGTTAGTCCTTCCCAACAGTAATGTTCTACAGCCAACATAATCTACCATCTTAGTAGTCAGTGCTTCCCAACAGTATAATGGTCTACAGCCAACATAATCTACCATCTTAGTAGTCAGTCCTTCCCTACAGTAATGGTCTACAGCCAACATAATCTACCATCTTAGTAGTCAGTCCTTCCCTACAGTAACGGCCTACAGCCAACATAATCTACCATCTTAGTAGTCAGTGCTTCCCAACAGTAATGGTCGACAGCCAACATAATCTACCATCTTGGTAGTCAGTCCTTCCCTACAGTAGTGGCCTACAGCCAACATAATCTACCATCTTAGTAGTCAGTCCTTCCCTACATTAACGGCCTACAGCCAACATAATCTACCATCTTAGTAGTCAGTCCTTCCCTACAGTAATGGTCTACAGCCAATATAATCTACCATCTTATAGTAGCCAGTCCTTCCCAACAGTAATGGTCTACAGCCAACATAATCTACCATCTTAGTAGTCAGTCTTTCCCAACAGTAATGGTCTACAGCCAACATAATCTACCATCTTAGTAGTCAGTCCTTTCCAACAGTAATGGTCTACAGCCAACATAATCTACCATCTTAGTAGTCAGTCCTTCCCTACAGTAATGGTCTACAGCCAACATAATCTACCATCTTAGTAGTCAGTCCTTCCCTACAGTAGTGGCCTACAGCCAACATAATCTACCATCTTAGTAGTCAGTCCTTCCCAACAGTAATGGTCTACAGCCAACATAATCTACCATCTTAGTAGTCAGTCCTTCCCAACAGTAATGGTCTACAGCCAGCATAATAGTCCTTCCCTACTGTAATGGTCGACAGCCAACATAATCTACCATCTTAGTAGTCAGTCCTTCCCAACAGTAATGGTCTACAGCCAACATAATCTACCATCTTAGTAGTCAGTCCTTCCCTACTGTAATGGTCGACAGCCAACATAATATACCATCTTGGTAGTCAGTCCTTCCCTACAGTAATGGTCTACAGCCAACATAATCTACCATCTTAGTAGTCAGTCCTTCCCAACAGTAATGGTCTACAGGCAACATAATCTACCATCTTAGTAGTCAGTCCTTCCTAACAATAATGGTCTACAGCCAACATAATATACCATCTTCTCTAAAAAGTCGGTTTACCTTAGAACCCGTCTATTTTCTTTACGTCGAACTCCCAACTAAAAGACCTGGACCCCCCCCGTAACATGCAAACCCACACATATAACTGGGTGAGCAGCGTTGCATAATAAGTTTATAAGATTATGTTGGATTAATTTCCAGTTTTTTCCATGCTGGCAGAACTCGGCAACTCGTGGAGCCAGTTCGTATAAGTGTTTGTTGACTAATTTTAATTCCATGTAGCACTTGATCAGTATCGTGTGCTTTTCATCAAGGAAGTGGGTTATGTAATTATATACCCCCACTTAAATAATAAAACTTGTTTTTCCCAAAATCACGTCGATTGTTGTTTTTTTTAATGACACTTGAATGTACGTATATTATTTTCATAAAGCATCAATTTAGACGAGGAATTGTTTATGAATGCTGAATTGGATAAATCCGTAACTTTCTATTTTTCCATACGACCTTCTTAATTGAGGTTTATTTTCTGAGAAACCCTTGCCCTCCCTTGTACAAAACACATGACTTTTTAGCTCACCTGGTCCGAAGGACCATGTGAACTATTGTCATCACTTTGCGTCCGTCGTCGTACGTTAACTTCAATCTTCTTCTCTGAAACCACTTGACCAATTGAAACCAAACTTGGCAGGAATGTTTATTGGGTGATTCTCTATCAGGTTTGTTCATTTGGTTCTGATCTGAAATCCAACATGGCCGCCAGGGCCATAAATATGCATTCTTATTGGCTGAAATTTCAAAGATGTTCTTGTCAGAAACTACATGGCCAATGAAACTGTAACTGGATATTTCATCAAGGAAGTGGGTTATGTAATTATATACCCCCACTTAAATAATAAAACTTGTTTTTCCCAAAATCACGTCGATTGTTGTTTTTTTTTAATGACACTTGAATGTACACGTATATTATTTACATAAAGCATCAATTTAGACGAGGAATTGTTTATGAATGCTGAATTGGATATATCCGTAACTTTCTATTTTTCCATACGACCTTCTTAATTGAGGTTTATTTTCTGAGAAACCCTTGTCCTCCCTTGTACAAAACACATGACTTTTTAGCTCACCTGGTCCGAAGGACCATGTGAACTATTGTCATCACT
>MJUT01019790.1:32922-50047 GCA_002080005.1 Gigantidas platifrons | reverse complement strand
ATGACTCGACTTAGTTTAACATTGGACCCTATGGGAATTTCACATTTTCATCTTTTTTTCTGAAACCACGAGACAGATTTGAACCAAACTTGGCAGAAATGCTCATTAGATGGTCATATACAAGATTTGTGTTTTTGACGCTGATCGGAAATCCAACATGGCTGCCAGGGCCCATAATGTGTTCTGATTGGTCGAAATTTTAAAAATCTTCTTGTTAGAAACCGCTAAGCCAATTGAATTGTGACTTTACAGGAATGATCATTGGGTGGTCCTGTACTAAATTTGTGAATCGTTTGCTGATCGGAAATTCAAGATGGCCGCCATGACTCGACTTAGTTTTAACATAGGACCCTATGGAAAAAATGTTTAAAAGTCTTCTCCTCTGAAACCAGCAAGTCAATTTAAAACAAACATGGCATGAATGGTCCTTAGGTGGTCAACTTTCAAAATTATGTCATGTGAGCCCGACCTCCATCCAAGATGGCCGCCGTCAGCGGACATAGTTTTAACATAGGACCCTATGGGAAAATTGTTTAAAAGTCTTCTGCTCTGAAACCAGTCAGTCAATTTAAAGCAAACATGGCATGGATGGTCCTTGGGTAGTATACTTTTAAAATTGTGTCCGGTGACCACGACCTCCATCCAAGATGGCTGCTATGAGTAGACATAGTTTTAACATAGAACCCTATGGGATTTGAATAGTAACTTAGATGTATTCGGCATGCAGCCATTCTTAAGAGGACTTAGTTATGTCAGGTGAGCGATACAGGCTCATCTGAGCCTCTAGTTTCTGTTTCGTTTATAATTCACCCGAACCCGAGGCTCCAGTGAGTTTTATTCGAAAAGTGTCTGGAGTCCCTCTGTACTTGGTAACTTTCATGTTTTCGATTTGACAAATAATATATTCATCGAGGGGTCCCGGGGAAGTAAGTGTTGTATCTCTTCGGGGCGATTTGAAATCTGGCCTCTGATTGTCCGAGCTATGTTTTATTTTCAGAATTGCCAAACATGTTCCTCTAGGAGTTCTGAAGAAGTATTGTTTCTTTATGGAGCGGTTCAAAGTCCATGATGCGACCGTACTGGAGTCTGATATACTGAAGCAATTTAAACTTCTACTCCAGAAATATTGCATACCAAGTCCGAGGGTTTTTTTGTTTTTTTTTTAAAGAAAAGTTACTTTTCTTAGCGATTTGAACCTCACGTTGGCCGCGACATTTAGACATTGATGATTTCTTCTCCAAAACTGCTGCCTGCCAAGTCACCAGACTCGCCAGAAATGTTCCTCGATGGATCTTGTTACTTTTCGGAGCAACTCTTAATCTAATATGGCTGCCTTAATCGTTGATTTGCCAAAACATTATTTACTTTTTCCTCGGAACAACTCCATGTCAAGTCGCCATACTTACCAGGAATATTCTCGTGTGAGGTCTTACAGTTTTAGTCTTCCGTCTATATTTAAACAATAAATTAAAGACTTTAACAGGAATTCCAAACTTTGTACGTTAGAATGCACAAAATTTTCTATATTTTCCAGAAATACCAAAGGGGTTACTAGAAACCGTAATTCGAAGGCCAAAAAGAAGACAATGGTCAACCAAATTCTACACATAAAATTAAAGATTGAACACGAATCCCACTAAAAGCTGGATGAATTGAGATGCTCGGTGTGAGGGGGTACGCATTACTTGCTCCACTAGTGACACCCGTCGTGTGGTGTTGCTGTTAAACGATACTAACTCGCATCACAACACGGTAATAAAAAGGTGACGACATGCCATTGGACAAAATGAGCACCCCACTAAATATCGGGACGAACTCGGGTGCTCCAGAAAAGTACGCATGTCGCGTTCTACTAGTGACACCCGTCATGTTATCTTTACGACAAAAGAGATGATTGCAATTTTCCCATTGTGAACTTCCATGTTGCAAAATCCAGCAGCACCTACGTATGAAGTAAATATCTCTCAGTTGATCCAATTGTCCAGAGCTTGTGGTTTCTATCATGATTCTCTTTGTAGAGGGTTGCTGATAACAAGGAATTCTGCTAAAGTTAGCAATCAATGAACCAATCAAGTGAACAGGGAAGCTACGGAACCAAGGGTTCTCAATGGTTAAGTTGAAATCATCACTTTGACTTGGTCAGCTGTTGCGGAGTATCTGTATCACAAAAGACCTCCGATATGTTCCGTTTGTCGTAATTACAATCCGGTCCTATCCTCATGCATGGATTATCGCCGGGTTTATAACTAGAGTAACACGACGGGTGCCACATGTGGAGTAGGAATTGCTTACACTTTCGGAGTACCTGAGTTCTCCCGCGGTTTTTAGTGGGATTCTTGTTGCTTGATCTTTAGTTTTATGTGTAGTGTTTCGTACATCATTGTTTGTTCTTTTCTCCTTTTTCGTTTTGCTGTTCGTCCTTCTTCTGTGTACGTCACCTGATTACCATTTTGGTATCTTTAAATTTTTCTTTCTTACTCTTGTTCAAAATTCGGTGTTAAGTCATAAATGATGAAAGGTGATGTGAGCATGACAACCCATGAGCTTTTTTATATTTTTTGTTTCAAGTCATCCCTTTCCTCCACTTTACTTGTTTTATGTGAATTTAATATAGAATTTAGATTTATGTATAATATACATTTTAAATATGGTGTTTGTGTTTTCAGGTAGATATGCCAGTCTTCTTCTACATTGATCCAGATTTTATGGATGACCCTGCCATGGAGAAGGTGGACAATATAGTTCTGTCTTATACCTTTTTTGAAGCGAAACAAGGACTTAAGTTACCGTATCCCGGGTATGCACAGCAATGAATATGTACCATAGCCGGGGAATAAACATCTTCAGTCTTCTCAGTTTGTTGTTTCTGTACCACTGGACACACAATCTCAAGAAACAGTGATGGAGGGCACATTTGACATTTCTCGAAATTATTAATCACAATTTTATACAAATTCATTTTCAGTTGATAAATTTTATAAGGGGAAACTCTAGTATTTTTTCTGTTAGGGGTGATACTCCTTCAATCATTGGCAGTGCTATTATCTGTGCTATTATTTTGTAAATGTTACCATTATATCCCTGGATATATATAAAACAAAAATAAAAAGTACCCTTGAAAAACTCTTAAAAATCAATAAATATTGTACATTACATATATCCGTTTTCAATATTATGATGCCGATTTCAAAATGTCATGGCTAATGAGATTGTATGTGTATGGTCTCATTTTTTCCACAACCCAAAGGACAGCCACGACTTTAGTTTGGATGCATACATATATATTTTTTTTATATATATACACACTGACCAACAAAAATATTCACTCAACATGTCAATTATCAATATGCATTATCTGCAAAAATATATATACTAGCTTGTGTTTATTATGATGTAGCCCATCACAATATTGTATGAGTGGAAACACAATAATATATTTGTATCTGTATTGTAGTGCCATTGATTTCATCTTCATTACATTCTAAGCCTAAAAATAATGGCTACTAAAGATTGTTTTCCCTTTCATGGCAAAATAAAATAGTAATATTGTTGTTTATATAATTACCTAACAATGGTGTTTATCTAATTAGGCTTGTAGATATTAAATGATTTATTACAAGGTATGTTGACTTTTTTATCCTCATCGATTTTTGTGGTTGAATAATTCAAGACGAAAATCAAATCGCCAGTGAATTATCGATCCAAGACATGTATATAGCGTTAATCAGAAACCATAGTCGGAATATCTTCAAAATCTGTCAAAGAAGCAGCTAAACCGGCATCACAATTCTTCATGTTAAGATAGAGAATCGATCCTGGGTAAAAATCATATGTACTGTACATTATGTAGCTATACCAGTGAATCATCAATTACTGATGGTTTTTTGGGATATTTAGTTAAACCTATAAACTATATTGATTTACCATTTATATAGAGGAGCAGGCACCTGTTATGCACCATTATATAATATTCAATTACACACACACACACAGCCACACTATCAGTAGACAACCTGACATAATGTTAATACAGGAACTTCCCTGATGAATTTCACTGATAATGAGAAATACAGCTACCAGTAAACACAGTGATATCAAACTGAATACAATATAGGAAGAGTCATATCAATATGAATTGTCTATTGGGGGTGATTAGTTTTGTTATGTTTAAATACAGACATCTGCAGTGTTTTATAGCCATTTTCCCCTCTGGGCCTTACAAGCTTTCGATATTTTTGGTGTGGAAACACAAAACAATGATTTTTAATCATTAAATAAATAAATAAAATAAAAATACACAAAAGGAAATGGCTAACAAAATGTATGCTCTTTTATAATAAGATCCTTACAGTGGTGTTATTTTTGTGTGTTGTTGTCTTGTAACAGGGTATATTGTATTTTGAAAGTTACATTTAACATCTTGTGTTATGATTTATAGATAACAACCACCCAGTCTTTTATGGGTAAATAAAATTCAGGGCAACATTAAAAACAGCTAAACCAGTAAACAAACAAAGAAATAGTGCTCAGTTTTATTACAAATTTATGTCTGTTTTAAAAAGCGATATGAGCATTCTTGATAATATGACTTTGTTAATAAACAATTAATATAAGCGATTTCTTTGAAAACTAGAATCTTGTCACATGATACAAGATATTAATACACAATTATACACAATATTGGTCTTGTATACTGGAATGGATTAATATTCCCACAATGTGGCGGATTCTTGGTCCTTGGCTAAAGCACGAAACAAGCCATTTTGTTCTCCTTTCATGAAGTTTCCATTGGGAGCTTTGATTGTAAGCTTTGATTCTGGTTGAAATTCTACTATAAAGTCTACGGGTGTGGCACTATCAGGGTTGACTGTATTCTCTGAAGACACGCTCCAGTATTTGCCGTTAGAACCTGTAAAATAATAAACAGTTGACAAATTCATTGCCCCGGAAATGTAAACATAGTTTTCTACCATGAACAAGTATAATATTCCTATATGTTGGGGTTTGGATATAAACCATGAACAAGTCTAATATAATTCCTAATTTTTGCGGTTCTGATCTCTTCCGTGAACAAGTTCAATACCCCTACATGTTCATGTCTCATTTCGTGGAGGTCTAAATTCTGCGTTTTATGGTGGCTAATGGGAGTTGTTTCAGTTTGTTGACCCGATCTTTTGATCATTTCGTTTACTATGCTTGGTACTGAATTTGATTTTTTGGTATAACGCCATTTCCAATTCCAACCATTCGTCACCTGTTGCTTATCACATAGTTATCGTTTGTAAAAAAAAAAAAAGAAGGGGGGGTGCTGTTTCAGTGTACCTATAGTTTGTAGTAGAAGCTACGTTAGTGGTGGTGATGCCTGTCTGTCAACATGGTGTTTTGCAAGGTAGTTATTGTAACAATCCCTGTTTATTGTGATAATGATAATGATTCTCCAAAATTTTATCAAAGCAAAATTTCGGTGGCTATTTTCCCATGGTTTACACCGTCTCACTTGACGAATTGTGATAAATTGCTGAAGTCATGCATGATTGATATGATGTTAAAATAAACCAGTAATGTAATTCTATTTCCCTGTAAATTGCATAAATTTTGATACATCACTTGAGGGCATGTATTGTTAAAATAATTTGTCAATACATTATTTGTTATTGTATCCCATGGCCATGGCTAAAGTTCAAATCGACACTAGCTAAGGCATTACTGTAACCCATGGCTAAAGCTCAAATCAGCGGTAGCCAAGACATTACTGTAACCCATGGCTAAAGTTCAAATCAGCACCAGTCAAGGCATTACTATTTTATTAGAGTGTATATAGGAAAAAAGTTATATTATTTTATCCTCCTCCCCCAAAACACATATTTACTTTAAAACGGTAAACAACAATGCATTCTTCTTTTTTTTAATGAAACCACAAAAAAATGTTTGAATATTGGGTGGTTTTCGTTTAGGGCACACATTTTATGATATACTTTCCTGCAGCTATTCAAAATCTTACATTTTACAACTAGCGACCTAAATCTCTGATAATAAATTACTGTTCCATGAACTGATACTACACACTGGCGGATGGTGTTTCAGACTTCCCCGTTAATTAAAAGATGAACATCGCTGGCTGATGCGTCAGGAGGATTTTGAAACTACACTTAGATTAGCAACAATGGAATTCGTATGATTTGGCATTTGTAATGTTAGATTGGGAATAGTGACAAAAAGATATTTGCAAAGAGTCTGTTCTTCGGACTCCCCCACTTTACACACACCAATTATTCGGTCATGTACATGACAACACATAAATGTGGAAACAATCCGATACGACAGTGATATAAGATATTTGTAACTTGACAGTTGTAATACTCAAATTAATTCACAATATGCAAAAAAGTGGTGTGGTTGATCCTTCCTTGTTACATGATTAATCATTAAATGTAAGTGAGCAGGATGGTTTACTTGGTGCAGAATAGTATGGTTTACTTGGTGCAGAATTTCAAATTGCTTCCGAAAATTCTGAAACCCAATCTTGCATGATAGCTTATGATATACATTGCAAGTGTTTTTATAGAAAATATGTATCTGTTTTGACAGTGTTTTATTTTAGGTGGTTTTGTCTGTTTTGACAGTGTTGTATTTTAGGTGGTTTTTTGTTTAATTTTTGTTTTTGTTTTATTAGTAACGCGTCTATTTCCACCTGTGCAGGTGCAATATTTTAAATTTACCAAATAGTTTAAGAATGTGTACTATTGTTTATCACATATTTTATTGAAATAACGCCGAATTTGCATGTGTAATAAAAGCATAATTTGCGGCGTGTTATTTGCCTCCGGGGCTATAACATGTTATCTGCCCTCTTGTGAATGGCAATAACATGTTATCTGCCCTGGCAAAATATGTGATAAATAGATTAATACATGGCCTTTTTCATATTGCCCTTGTCATCAGCCCTCGACTGATATCTTCCCTCGGGGCCGATATCAAGGTCTCGTGCTGATAACAAGGGCAATATGAAAAAGACCATGTCTTAATCTATAAGTACATTTTTTGTATTAATATTACAATTTCGTACTCCAGTATTATTTGGTGGTATATGAATAATGTTATAGGCAAAAATGTTAACATTACCAACCTTTAAATCTATAGGAACCTCCTGCTGGACTTGATTCCATTACAATTATATTATATATTGCCCTATTACAACAATATTCTAAGTTGGAACTGGTTTTCTGTCCGACAAATCCATGTTCTGACTTTAGGACCAGTAAAGGTCTGTTAATAATCTTTACTTTGAATTTTTCTTTTTCTGTCACAGTGGTACTCTGTGCTAACAAACTTCCTGTTTGTTTATTAAATATGTAGTTTCCATTGCAAGCTTTCAATGCTACTGATCCATCACCTTGCCATTCCAGGTCAAACAGACATTCTGATTTTCTATAATAAATCAATGGTAAATGATGGAGGCTTGATTAATATATTCTTCATTTTTACTTTCTTTAGTTAGTTGTTAAAACAATACATATTGATTTATGATTAAACAAATTGAACT
Source organism: Gigantidas platifrons (assembly GCA_002080005.1). Taxonomy (NCBI): domain Eukaryota; kingdom Metazoa; phylum Mollusca; class Bivalvia; order Mytilida; family Modiolidae; genus Gigantidas; species Gigantidas platifrons. Next base: position 42,504 of record MJUT01019790.1, on the reverse strand, counting down.
CTATTTTATTTTTTGTACAGTTGATCTAGCTGCCTTCTTTTAATGTTCCAGATTAAGACTGACACTGTACCACTGGTTTTGGTACAACTACCCTACTCACCTATTTTTATATAACTGCCCTAAAAGTCCCTTATAATGTTCCAGATCTAGGCCAGTACTGTACCGCCGGTTTTGATACAACTCCCTTATTATAATGTGTTAGATCTAGACCGTTGATGTACAACCGTTTTAGGCCGTTATGACATTATAATGTTCAAAATTTAGAACTGTATCCTACCTCTTATAATGTTCCAGATCTAAATCGTCACCATACATAACTATAGGTACAATTACTCTACTCAACTCTTACAAGGTTCCATACACATGCACACAGAACTGGTGTACTGTTTTTATTGGTTTTATGATATATGCCCTGGAAGGATGTCGGACAAACCTTACACCATTTGATCATGTCCCACATATTAAAATCTCGTTTAACTAGACACATTTGCTTCTAGATGATCTTTATACAAAGAAATCTTTTAAAAAGCATGGTTCTTTAGACTATACATGGTAGACACACTTCAAGCATTCATTTATGATCAACATCAGTCCAATCTGGTCGCATCGACATATGCATAAAACACACTTGTGTTTCAAACGTCTCCCAATAGCATAATTTTGATGTACTCATATAAAGGATTGTCGGGAGAATATTGAAATGTGTGCATCTGATATCCCTAGTTTAATATAAATGTCCAGTGTGGTACTTACATCTCCGATGATTTATCTTGTACCCCTGAAGTGACTTGGTCAAATGTCCAGTATTTATTGTGGATTGTTTTGAAGGCCCATTTGTTATGTTGTTTGATGTACTCTGCTTGGAATGTTTCGTTGTCTGTTTCCTCGTCCTGATTGGCCGTTATGTCTACACCTGTTTTAAAGTACACAAAGTTTAAAAATAAATTTGTTCCAATTACAAGTTACAGGAAACCTTGTTCATGGCAAGTGTCCGTTCCTAATTTCCGGCTATTACCGGTATAATGCATCGCAGATAGTTTTGCAAGGATATATAAGTTATATGCTATAATTCAAAAATGTATTGCCATTAAATCAACAGAATTGTGACAACCAAATAAACAAGCAAGAACATATCAATATAAATGTTATAACAGTACAATGTGTTGTGTTGTGTATTATTACATACATCTGTAATCGTTGTAATGGTAATAAAACACATCTTGTCTTGTAGTGTAGTTAGAAAACCCAGAAAACGATACAAAAACTGAAATCTTTAAATTGGAAAAGTTGAACTATTATAATGTACTGGAAAGGGGTATAAAAACAGTGATTGTCAGCAATATAACTAATCACAGTCGGCAATAATGTAACCAGTCACAAAAACGAGCCACTTCTCTGGTATTAAGCAGTCTCAAGACGACATAAAGAACAGACACTTATCTCGATCAACGTATACGTTCGAGACAAGTGGCTGTGACAGAAAATTATACTGATGTGAATTGTAAACTAGCATGATTGTGTGTAACATTAATAATGACTAGATAATAGTTTTTAGCACATATAATTGCTATGACAGACAGAAAAAACAGTGTGACCCCAGTCTAAAAAAAACCTGCGTCAAACAGTAGTATGATGTTTTGTATATACCCATCAGGCCCCATTCTAATCAAAATCAGGGACAAAGCGAGCGACCCGCTCATCATCGTGTTATATTAGCCATGTATATATGTATAAATAGACACAGAAAATAAATATGCTTTTATGATGAATGCATGGATGCAAGGAGGGGATCTGTGGATAGTACAAGACGCTAGAAAAAATGAACATCGATCGCGATCGAAAGTTAGTATAAAATGATGTAAATAAAACCGAGGTCCCGTGTTGAGAGATTGCCACCCTCTTCGCACGTTAAAGAACCCAGTGTAACAGCTCATTATGAGCATTATGCCCATGATGAGTGGTCCATAGGAGACCTGGCTAAATTCTCCGTCCCTACCCAACACCTTTCCTTGTTTCGAGTCCCGTGGCGTTTAATTTTTTTTCTCGTTCTGAATATAGCTGAAAAATTGCTCGCTGGACGTTAAACATGTCAATCAATCAGTATAAAATGAATGAATTCTGGTGTTTAACGCCACTTTCAGCATTATTTCAGCTGTATCATGGCGACCAGATTTAGTGGTGGAGGAAGCCGGAGAGGACCACCGACCCTGGGAAAACAACTGGTAAACTTTATCACTTGCGGCTGCGAGTCGAGTGCACCCTTTTTTGTAATTTATCGTAGTGGTGATAGGCTTGTATAAGTTGTTAGATCCAACGACCCAACTCATTGAGCCACCCGGGTCCCTCGAAATCAGGGGCGGATCCAGGGGGACGCACCCGGCGCCCCCCCCTAAAATTGGAAAAAAATATTTGTTTGCGTTAAATCGTGATATTTCACACGAAATACCCCAAAAAGTTTCGCGCCTCCCTCCGCTCGACGCGATTTTTTTAAGTGCGCCCCCTAACTTGAAATCTTGCATCCGCCCCTGGAACTAGTATAAAAACGTATGCTTATTACAACTGTGCACAGATACAACACCAGCACCCCCTCCCCCATATTAAATTGAAAAGACAGTCTTGCTTCTTCCCGAGTCCACAATTCACTCTCTCTCTCTCTCTCTCTCTATCGTGTCTATTTATTTCATACGTTTAAATTATGCGCCAGTCATTTCAATTAAGTTCATTCCATAGTTGATTGATTTATTTTTTTTGTGTTTAATGCCACTTTCAACAATATTTCAGCTATATCATGGCGATCTGTTTTAGTGGTGGAGGAATCCGGAGAACCATCGACCCTGTGCAAGAAACTGGTATAGACTTTATCACTTGCGACTGCGAGTCGAGTGCATCTTTTTTGTAATTTTCCATAGAGATAAAGATACTTTTTCTGCGTCCAGAGATCGGTTGTTTTTTATTTGTTATTTTTTATTTTTCAAGCATTCAATTTATCAATGACCGGCCTCTTTACTCTTCCGAAAAGATCGACGTCTTTACAATCGATTTTTAAAAAGATCGGATTAATATATACTAATAAAATCAGGGTCTAAGTGGGATTAAGTAACCACATTTTAAAGGATGATAACTTGTTTTATCTTCCCGATATGCGTCATTGGATAAATGATGTTTCTACTAAGCATTATAATAATGTTCACGGAAATTGCTTCTAAAGGTTATATATTAGAATTTCCTGAAGTGCTACTTAGATAACCCCCAGTAATAAGGTGTTCGGTTCTGAAGACACGATTCCTAAGATACAGCGGTATCAAATTCCATGAGCGTGATATATTATCATAGACACCTGCATAGTATATGACATATATGTTAATATCCTGATTAAAAACTTCCTTGTCAAAATTTATCAAATTATATACAGTACTTGTACATTTTATCCATGCCAAGTCTAGTCATCCCAAAAATTTGATTAGGTAGAGTTGATTGATCACCACTGTTTGTTGGTCTAATAATTACTGTCTGATTCAATTACTTTTATCACAGTTTTAGAGATACGTCTTGCGATTGGTATCAAAATAAAGTTTAGTGCATTTTTCTCACATACTTCGGCTTTCTTTGTGTATCTGTTTTCAATTAAATATGAGTGACTCACTCCACTCCATGACTAATTCAACCATTCATAATATCATATCAAATCTTATTTGAAAAAATTAAGATTATTAATATTGACATACCTTGTTTAATAGAAACCTTTTTTCCTGTGTAAGCAACTAAAGCAACTTGTGGATGGCTGTCCTCTATGGTAAAAAGTTCATCTTTTGTTATGGTTTTGTTTCGTCCTTTCATTGAAGCCGTAGACCCGACTGCTGTTAAATAGCGACCTTCCGAATCCTGAAAAGCTAACCCTGAATGCTGTCCAGATTTTATTGCAAGCGTGAATAAACTGTCTTTGTCTAAATTCTCCACAAGTTGTCCATTTTTATGGAGATATCTGTTGTCAAAAGCTTTCAGTGCATATTTACCCTCCACAAACTCCAGTATAATGAGCGCATCTTGGCCCCATGGCGTAACCTCGGTACATTGAATTTCGTCATTATTCAAGTGTGCGTAACGTTTACGGTTAACGTTACGTAAGTGGACCTGTGGATGTATGGATAGTTGAACTGTCCACTGCTCGGTGTTGCTTGGCGTTTTGGCGAAACATTTTAACTGGTCATCTGTACCTCCGAGAAAATTACCATGTAACACATTTTTAAATAGCCACTTCCCAGATCCATCAGGGGCATATTCTATCACAAATTTAGCAGACTGATCAAATTCATCATCTCCAGCATCACATGTTATATTGCCATATTTATCTGAAGACAGATATTTTCCGAGGTGACTTTTAATGTAAACAACTTCTTCATTTAAATCTTGTTCCAATGTCCAGATTTGTTTTTTCTTTAAAGCCGCACCTGTAACATTAACTTTAAATCCAAACGTCTCGGCCGTGAGATATTTATTGGCAAAATTAACTAGCCCCACTTTCCATTGTAAAGCGGCAGAACTGTGGCCGTTAACTCCGTTCATCTTGGTGGATTCTATCAACTCTCGATTCAATATAATGTAATATCGTCTGCGTACTCTCAGCAACTGCCGTCTGCCTCGCCTTAATCACTTCTTATTATATCTTCCCGTCATCTCATTGGTCAACAGCGTGCACTCAATTTCGTTACGCATCAATACCGTTAGAAGAAGAAATTGAACAAAGAAATTATTCACGATAAAAATAAATAAATAAATAAATAAATGTGTTATCGCTAATCCATTGTATTACTTTTTTATTTTTACCGGTTGGATTAATTTCTGTTTTACATTACACATATTTGACATAATGGCGGGTAATTATAAATACGAGTAGGTCAGGATTTAATATCACAACACGAAATCTTTTGTGTGAGTAGTTTATTCGGGAAAAATCAATTATTAATCGTTAATTGTTAGATTAATGAAATAGTATAAGGAATTAAACGTTGGCTGACTTCAAAAAGATTCACAGCGTGTAGTTAAAAGGCGGAGATCTAATGAGAAATGTTGGAAAATAAATCAATGTCAACGAAAGAGTCGCTGGGTAGGAGGTGTGAATTCCTATATAAAATAGGATGATGTGTGCCACCGGAACGGGCCGACTTATTCTTCAGCTTTCAATAAGTGATTGGGTCGTAAATTTCACACTTCAATATATAAATGATTGGCGATTTTTAAGCTATGATATATCAATGGTTCATATTTCTACATATTCCTGTTGTGTCTTTATTGTCAAGACAGAATCTAACATTGCAAGGGGCAAACTTTATCTGTGAGTGTTAATGTTGAATTTCGGTCCAATGTATGAATGGGTCAACCATAACTCATGATAACTGATAAATGAATGGAAATAGTTTTCGGGCGTCGAACATATGAATGGGTAAGGGTTTCATGCCGGGAGAATATATGAATGGGGAGGGGTAAACTCCAGCCGCACGACAGTTACACATTTTGACCTCAAGTACTCCCCTCTCCCCGTTGAAAAGGGTATATCTTAAATTTATATGTTTTAAGAAATAAAAAGTGTTTTGACAGATGGCAGATAGAAAATCGTATTTTAACCAAATTTATATCTCAGAATGTATTATTTCTTGAATATCAATTCGACTTGTTTTAATATCAAATTATTTATTCCCATTCTTTGTTCTTACATTTTTGCAACATCTGCCCTGCGTAATGTGCATCCACTGATACGGAAAGTAACAAAATTTAAATATTAAACTATTTTCCAAATACCTTTAAAAAGTCTTCTTGTTATAATATTATGAATGACAGACAAAGGTATAACACCAATTCGTTTTGAAATATATATCCTATCGATAAAATAGTTTAATCACAGAGTATGTTTTCAACATTATATTTCCATCTTTGTGAAAATCACATCCAGGACTGTAGAAGTTATCTCCCCTCTTATATCATCTAATATCGAATATTTACACTGTTGTGAGTAAAACAAATAAATACAATTATCCAACAACAAAAAAACTAACATATATATAATGATAGCAGAATTTTTTGGTCGATATGGACCTCGTTTTCACAGTTCTATTGATTGCTTCACAAACTCGGCACGACAAAAGGGGCAAGTTTTAAAAGTTGTTTGAAAGACAGTTTGTTGTATATCATATGGTTGAAGTGAATGATGGAGATAATAAGAGGCTTGATTCCTTTGTTTCAGAAAGTAGGGGCATAAAGGGGTCCTTTTAAATATTTATAAAAGATATGTTGTAATATATCAAATACTTTAGAAGAGTTTGAAGATACCATTTGAGGGGTTATCAGAATCCATATATCGAAGAACAGACGATGGCCAAAAGAAAAGGTACAAAAGGACAAACAACGATCTGCAAAACATACACATAAAACTAAAGATCGAGTAACACGAGTCCCACTAAAAACCGGGGGTGAACTTAGGAAGGGTAAGCAGTTCCTGCTCCACTAGTGGCGCCCTTCGTGTTAATCTAGTTACAAATCCGGTGACAAGTCATGAATGAGGAAAGGACCGGCAAGTGTTTACGACATATGGAACATATCCGTGGTCATTTGTGACACAGATATTCCATAACGGTCAAGTAGAAGTAAATGGTAAAAAGAACAGCATCAACCCTTATAATTAGGAAAAATTGGTATTTGTTTAGAAAACTAAAAATATACATTTTTTTTCAAATAAGCTTACCAGAGAAATTATTCTTTCTTTTTGACAACTTGTGCTCAATATATACATCGTGTCAAATGTTTTTTTTTCATTTCCGACCGGGATAGTTGACGTTTATCGACAGCACTTGCTACTAATTTTGTTATTCGTGGTTTCTTCATCTGGATTTGATCACGACGGGTGCTAATATAATGGGCCAGGAGGTGCTAATCCTTTCGAAACACCTGGTCTCACTCCGGAGGTTTTGCCGAATATCATGTTGTCCATGCTTTTGTTTTATCTTTATGCTTGTATATTCGGATACCTTACAGTTATAGGTATTTCGTGTCAATGCGATATTCTGTCGTGACCACGAGATAAATAAAAAAAAAACATTTTGCATGTCCATTATATACTTACGTAGATTTGGAATACAATAAACAGTATTTTTTTCAGTTTTAAGATATTACTCTAATTTTATTTATTTTTGATTATATCGTTCGTAAAAACAAAATTAAACACTTGGAAATTCTCTGATCTTGATTTAAAAAAATGATTTCAACCAAAACCTTTTATATTGCCAAATATATAGTGTAATGTGTTTTCACTGTACACAGAAAGACGGAGCAGAAAAAAACCAAAATATGATGTCAGATATATATATCCTCTCGCCTAAACATTTGACCCGGTGACCTTGACCTTTGACTTTGAAAATCAATAGGATTCCAGATTCTCTTAAGGACTAAGTATGTACCAAGTTTGGTCAAAATCCATTGAAGGATGTTGATTCTAGAGAGTTCACAAGGATGTTACGGAAGGACGGACGGACACGGGTCGATTGCTACGTCACAGTCACACGCACGGATACTTGAACATCGACGCGAGGTGAGTTTATGCAGTTGTACAATTTAAAAAAAGGAAAACTAACAAAACCAAGTAGTTCACCGAAGGGCCCACATATCAGACTTCATTGTTAGCATATATTCATTGCGTGGAAACCCGTCAGTTTTACAAACACTTCTGTACAGTTAAATGTGTTTTGTGTGAACCGTATCCTTGCCCGGAATTTTAACTGTACAGAAGTGTTTGCAAAACTGACGGGTTTCCACGCAATGAATGTATGCTAACAATGAAGTCTGATATGTGGGCCCTTCGGTGAACTACTTGGTTTTGTTAGTTTTCCTTGTTTTAAATCGTACAACTACATAAACCTACATCTAGGCGATGTTCAAGTATCCGTGCGTGTGACGTAGCAAACCACCTGTGTTACTATATCCCTTCGCAACTTCGTTAGCGAGGGGATAATGTGTTTGATGTATTGAGAAGCATTGTGTGTACAAAGATCATTCTAATTTTGAATGAGACAACATAGAATGAGATTAAAGATCAATGCGGAAACACAAAACAACAAACATTTAATACAAATATTACAACAACAAATAAGATAAGATAAGATAAGATAATTTTATTAAACCAATTTTGGGCCCACAAGGGGCATATAAAGATTCAAAGAAAGAAATCCAAAAAAGAAAGAATACCACACAAACACAAATATACAATCACACCTTAGATGGAAAACACACCAATGGTGTGCGGTCTTTTGTGTAGAAGGGAATATGTACAGGATTTTCATTGTTTGTTTATATCTGTATTGATATGGAAGATCACATGATCAATCTGAGATGAACGTTTTGCATACAATTATCCCGTTTAACCCCGCCACATCTGCCTTTGTGCCTGTCCAAAGCAGGATCTGGATATTCATCACCATAAGCCGTGGTCTTTTTGTGTTCGATGATTTGAGGTAAGAGTTAGTTGTCCGTTTTGTCAGTGATAATGGTGTAATTGTTGACTATCATTGTTTCTTTTCATATTCGATCGATTTCAACAGTTCTAAATATCAGTCTTCAAGACATGAATGTCAACGTCGACAGGGCCGTCTTAACCACATCATAGGCCCCCGGGGCAAAGTAGTGAACTGGGGTCCCTTAGCTACACATCCACTCACAGGAATAAAACTATAAATGTCGATAAAATTATGGTATTGGTACTTCAAACAAAATCCCGTCTTTAACCATTAAAAAAACATGTCGTACACAACATGTATAGATTAGCATGGGACCCCTATGCTCATGGGGCACTCGGTCAACTTCCCAGCGTACCGATGCATTAAGACCGCATTGAGCGTCTGCCTACAAGAAAAATTAGCGACAAGAGTTAGATTTTATTTTGCCAAATTCTATTACAATTTTTGTCTTTAAAAATACCATCTACCTATAAGAGGGAAAGGAGCGTAAGGACTGAGCTAATGTTCGATTGTATCTTTCACATGTACTGTTGGACTCAGGGTGGTACGAACTTGTTTTGTAATGTTTAATATCCATTCGATTACACAGTTCTGCTACAACATTCGAAAGAAAATTCCGACCACGGTCAGAAATGAAAGATGATGGACATCCGTATCGGCATATAATTTCAGTATAAAGCTTCTCGGCTAATTCAGTAGCTTCTTGTGATCTTAAAGGGAACGCTTCTGGAAATCTAGAAAAACTGTCCACACACAAGAGAACATAATGATATTTGTCTTTTGTAATTGTCAATGGGCCTAATATATCCATGTGCCATCTTTCAAATGTAAATACTGGTGGTAATGGATGCAATGGAGCAGGATGTTTATGAGTTGGTTGTTTTGCAAGCTGACATTTTTCACAAGTTTTGCCGTATTCCAAAATATTAGCATACATCTTTGGCCAATAGTATCTTGACGAAACAACTGAATACGTACGGTCATAACCTTGGTGAGCTCCACCTACATTAGTATCATGACATGCTGTCAAAACCTTGGTGAGCTCCACCTACATTAGTATCATGACATGCTGTCATAACTT
>MJUT01019777.1:141182-155493 GCA_002080005.1 Gigantidas platifrons | reverse complement strand
CTGAGGGAGGAGAACAAGTAATCAAATGAGCCTAAACAGGAGAGTCAAAATCAGCTAAGGTCACCTATGACTGAGGGAGGAGAACAAGTAATCAAATGAGCCTAAACAGGCGAGCCAAAATCAGCTAAGGTCACCTATGACTGAGGGAGGAGAACCTTTGTTTTAGTAATACAAATGTATTTCAATGAATGTGAAATGAGGGTGAATAAAGAAAGACATGGTATAAATAGAACATACTTAATAAATGTAATTAATGACTTAATTACTTGACCTAATTAGTTTACCTTCCCCATTGATAACTGAACATTTTTAACACTAGTTGAATTAGTACAACACTGTATACTATTTCTGCCTCATAGATAAAACAAACAAATGAAGTGATCTCAGAGGAAGATGTTAGCCTCCTTATCACTAGATATCTCCTCCTGAGGCATTACCCCCTGCCAAGTTTCCATGATATCTGGCTAGCACTCTGCCAAGGAGATCGCATGTCCTTAATTTTATTTAAAAAATTAATGTAAAATAATAAAATTTAACAAAAGGAAGATTTTGTAATGTTGAACAATCAGATTATATTTGGTTTAGAACAAGTTAAAGGGAGTTATTTATTAGAATTATAATTTTACCTGCTCACCTGTTTAAAACATAAATTTACAGTCAAATGATTGTAGAAGAAGAGTCTCTTATTCCATTTCTTGTTTTCTCCTGGTGTGTTTGTTTTTGAATTATATATATTTGATTTCTGTAGATTACTTTTGAAGTTCAAGCTCATACCATTTTAGAGGTATATACTAAGTATACCATTTTAGAGGTATATACTAAGTATACCATTTTAGAGGTACATACTAAGTATACCATTTTAGAGGTATATACTAAGTATACCATTTTAGAGGTATATACTAAGTATACCATTTTAGAGGTATATACTAAGTATACCATTTTAGAGGTATATACTAAGTATACCATTTTAGAGGTATATACTAAGTATATCATTTTAGAGGTATATACTAAGTATACCATTTTAGAGGTATATACTAAGTATACCATTTTAGAGGTATATTGTATATACTAAGTATTTAATTGTTAGCTACAGTACTTAAAAGTCAAATTAGTTCAATTTCCACCCATTGCAATGTGTACTCAATACAACCTGTGATAAAGTTTGTCAGTAACCAGTGGCAGGTCAGTAACCAGTGGCAGGTCAGTGGTTTCCTTCATCAATATAACTAAAGTTTGTCAGTAACCAGTGGCAGGTCAGTGGTTTCCTTTATCAATATAACTGACCCACACACTGTAACTGTAACATTGCTGAGGTGGTGTTAAACACCAATGGCCTATACAGTAATGGCCCCCTTCTTATAAGGTCACAGCTTCTGTAATGAAATACAATGTACTAGCATTATAAGACGGTGGCCACTCTTGAGGGGTACAATTTAGTAGTATTTCTATCTCTGTTCATCTGAAATCTTGCTAGATAAGAGGGGTGGCCTCTGGTGGGAGTGGCCTTATAAAAGGGAGACTACTGTATACTTTATAAATTAAGTGTACTATGGTCTCATTATTTAAGCCATAGTTGAATGAAATCTGTTTGATAATGAGATATTTTAACTATATTTTGAAACCACTCCAGTTTGAAGTTTTGTAGTAAACCACTTGATGGATAACTTACATATTTGTGGAAGTTTCTGATTCATGTCTTTAAGTCTAAAATAGCAGATGTATACAGCACAATATTGAAATCTAGGAGAAAATCAATGACAGGGTGGAACTTTTTTACATGTTAAATACAGACAAAGGTAGAGTTTGTTTGAAGTAAGGTTGTGTTTTAACAGCAGGAATGCTGAGATTTCAGTCTGTTTCCAGAATTTGTCTGATAAAGTCTGTTTTGATAGGGAGTTAGTTTTCAGCATTCCTGTCCATTTTGTTGATGTTTAGTAAGATGATAAGTGTTGAAGAACATATGGTATCACTAGATGTTTAACATTCAATATAAACAATCTTGTCTAATGGGGATTAAGATGTAGATAACAGGGAGGGGGTATGATAGAAGGGGAGTAATCCAATACCTCTTTACAGGTAGAGTACATACACCTGTTGTACAGGTAAATAAATTTTATGCACCAAAATATTTGTTTAAAAAAAACATGAGGTAAAAATAGTTTTATATAAACCTTGAGAAAATATTTATGTTAGAAAGTCTTGGGAAAGGGTTGTTTTTATATTATATAAAATTTTTGTTGAAAGTTAAGATTTAAGATTGAGATATATATTGATATGAGGTAATTTTTGGGTAATTATCTCTTGAGGAAAGTACATAACATGACTTGAAAGAGATAAAATGATAGAATATTAGACTATTTAAGTGCTATATATTTCATCTACAACTATTATTTACCAAATAAATAGTTGACACATGAAATTGTTAGTAATAAGTTTGACACAATAATACTACACTGTAAATAACTGTATACATATACAATATACCTACATTGTAAATAACTGTATACATATACAATATACCTACACTGTAAATAACTGTATACATATACAATAATACTACACTGTAAATAACTGTATACATATACAATATACCTACATTGTCTCTGAAAATATAAGATTTATTTGGAGGAGCTTTAGAGACAGGTAGAAAAACGAACCTTTGGCAAGCTTTTCTGGCATGTCTCGCAGCGAGTGCAAATTAACTTCATATATTTACCAGCAATGTATATTGTATTTATACTGCAATGTCAAAAAGTCTAAAACAACTGCCAAATTGTTTGAAAATAACAGAAAAAAGCATCTCTCTAATCGTTTTCATTGGTGTCCTCTCACATCCGCTCTTACACTGTTGCCGTTTTTTGTCGTAGAAAAGCTTTATTAGGTCCATGACTTAGTAACACTGAAGTTTAACCCCTTTATAATACTCCAGATCACACAGGGTGGTTGTTACCTCTGCAATCAGTGCCTATCACTGCTAAAGTTGTGAGTTCGAACCCCGTTCATGGCAAGATGTACTCGATACAACATTATGTGATAAAGTTTGTCAGTGACTTGCGACAGGTCTGTGGTTTTCTCCGGGTACTCCGGTTTCCTCCACCAATAAAACAGACCGCCATGATATAACTGAAATATTGTTGAAATTGGCATTAAGCACCATAAACCTAAACAACCATCCAAATCACACAAACAACTACCGTAACTATCACCTGAAGTCATTGAACGCACAAAAACCTTGTCATATGCCAATGAAAATCCAGTTTCTGACTTCAGAAAAATGAACCCAATCATATCCCTGTTTAATAAACATACTTTTCTGCTTACATCCACAGAAATTATGATACTTGTGGATACCTGTAAATGCATATTTTGTCTTTCTATTCCAGGCAGTTTGGAGAAGCCCTTGTTTCTATGGCAACAAGATGGCAGTATGAAATTTCAGCAGCGTCTTGTTTTTATTGCAGCGACAAGTTTGGTTGTTGTCGTATACCTCATATTCCTAGCTGATGTTGAACTTGTCAAACTTCATGATTCTGGTCATCTGAAAGTCAGTCTTCGTGAATCTCCTCTTCATTTGGCAAATCATGATTCGCCCGAACCAGACCAACAGCAGTGTCATCTACTGGATAGCCTCGAGTCGATTCCCAACATAACATCACTGTATCTCAGAGACAAAGCTAAATATGAGACGTTAAGTAATGGACAGTATGAACTGCCAATGGAATATTCATATACTGATGACATTCCAGAAAGATTAAATGTAATCCTAATTCCACATTCTCACAATGACGCCGGATGGCTACGTACGTTGGAAGAATATTATGTTTACACGACTAAAAAAATTCTTAATAACATGGTTATCAAATTACGTCAGTACCCTAACATGACTTTTGTCTGGGCAGAAACTGTGTTTCTAAGTATGTGGTGGAATGAACTGGAAGATGACATGAAAGTCCATGTCCGTAACTTAGTAAAACGTGGTCAGTTAGAGATAGTTTTAGGAGGCTGGGTGATGCCTGACGAAGCTTCCACACATTATGTTTCTATTATTGATCAATTGATGGAAGGACATTTATGGTTACAGGAAAATTTACATGTAAAACCTCAAAACAGCTGGTCTATAGATCCTTTTGGTCATTCTGGTACTATTCCATATCTACTGAAAAAATCAGGAATAAATAATATGGTGATTCAGAGAATTCATCAAGCCACTAAAGGTGCCTTAGCATCAGTGAAAAGTTTAGAATATTACTGGCACCAGTATTGGGACACTGCAGGACAATATGACATACTATGTCATGTCATGCCGTACATGTTATATAGCGTTCAGTTCACATGTGGACCTGATCCGTTTGTTTGTTTTCAATTTGATTTCCGTCATTCTGATAATCCAGAGAAAAAAGCTTTTGCAAAAAGGAAAATAACTTCAGCCAATATTCATAAGATGGCAAAATACTTGTATGAACAATTCCGTAAAAAGTCTACATTGTATCAGTATAATACAATCCTTGTGCCGATCGGTGATGATTTTAGGTATGATTCTTTACATGAGTGGGACGAACAGTATAAAAACTATAATCTTCTGTCAAACTATATGAATTCTAACAAAGATTGGAATATAAATGTACAGTTTGGTACAGTGGCAGATTATTTCAAACTTCTTAATAGAAAAAGTAAAAAAAGCAATCGTCCAAACTTTCCAACCCTATCAGGTGATTTCTTCCCGTATTCTGATAAAAACATGCTGTATTGGACAGGGTATTATAGTACACGACCGTTTGACAAGCGATTTTCTCGTGAGGTGGAGTCCAACCTACGATCAGCTGATATACTTAATACATTAGCTTTAGGCTATTGTAGAAAATGGAATGTAAATTACTCTCATTATCATGAAAGTGCATCACTGTTACAACAAGCAAGACGTCACTTAGGACTATTTTTACATCATGATGCAATTACAGGTACTTCAAAAGATTATGTAATGGAAAATTATGAAAGTAAACTTCTTGAAGCATACAATGACACACAGAAAGTAATTAGCATGGCCTTACAAACATTACTTACAAAAGGAAGGTTTACTTCAACACTGATTTTATCACCAGATCTTGTAAGGCCAAAGTATAATATTAGAACTCAGCAACAAACTATAGCAATTTCTGATTCTGGATCCAAAATTGTCATCTTCAATCCTTTAGCTAAAGTAAGAAATATGTTGATTTCTTTAATAATTGACACAGACAATATACAGGTTGTAGATTCCAACAACAAACTAGTTTCATACCAGTTAAATCCAGTTTGGAAATCCAACGTTTCTGTTTCAAGTAAAAAATTTGAAGTAACTATCTTAGTGGAGTTATCTCCTCTTGGGATTAGAACATTAACATTGTTTAAAGCTCCTTCAAAGGAGATGTATCCATCATTATTAAGTATTTACAACACAATGGAACTAGACGTAGCACCAAATCTGAAGTTTGCACAGAATCGACCAGTATTAAAACCAAACTCACACAGTTTATTAACAATAGAAAATGACTTCCTGCTGGGAGAATTTGACCCCATTACTGGACTTTTACAGAAAGTTGTTGACAAAAGGACACAAAATGTAACATATGTACAGATTCAATTTATGTATTATGTTTCTAGAGGGAGTGGAGCATATTTATTTTTTCCAAAAGGAGAAGCATCACCGTTGCCTGATATATCTGGGCCATCTGTAGTACGTACAACGGAGGGTCCCCTGATGTCAAAGATTGAAGTTATGCACCCTATTGTACATCATACTGTTATATTGTATAATGTTCCCACAGAACAAGGTCAAAACTTTCATATACAGAATGTCATTAATATGCATGCATCAAACACAAAAGACTGGGAAGTCATAATGAAGCTTCACACCGACGTAAAGAATGAAAATCTACAGTATTATACTGATCAAAATGGTTACCAGCTGATTAAACGCAAAACTAAACCAGAATTAGGTATCGCTACAAACTATTTCCCTATGACAACCATGGCTATTATAGAAGATTCTGTTAAACAAGTTACACTACACTCGGGACAAGCACATGGTGTAGCTAGTTTACGACAAGGAGAGTTAGAAGTAATGTTAGATCGACAGTTAGTCTATGATGATGAGCGTGGACTTGGACAGGGCGTGACTGACAACAAACCCTCTCTAAGTGAGTTTATATTACAAATTGAGTACAAAGATACAAAAGAACATGTTCCAGATCAAATGACAACATCACCGTCACTATCGGCCATGATAGTAAATGAGGGGCTCCAGCAGCCTCTGACAGTATTCTACACAACAATTAACACAGATGTCATCCAATCTTCTTTTGATGTGATAAGTTCTTTGCCATGTGATGTATCATTGGTTAGTTTGAAAAACCTGGTGAACTCTGACCTTGACTATGACGGGAGTAGTTTAATCTTACATCGAAGGGGATATAGATGTGGATTTAATGTAAATTATCTACAGTGTCCTCTAAGTAAACAACTCACATTGTCTTCCATTTTTCCAGATTTTAAAATTTACAGTGCAAGGGAAACAACTCTAACACATTTATATGACAATAGTAAATTAAACATTTTACCATCAGATAAATTAAGCATTCCATCAATGGAACTATCAGCATACAAAATCATTCTTTGATCTTCTTTTAGTGTAGCATTAAGCCATACCAAATTCATATTAATTTATTTTTTTAAACCACGAGTGGAGGGGGATCTTCTTAATTTTTTTTCAAGTACAAAGGATTTTATTTGTTAAGAATCAAAAAGATTGTTGTAGCCCAATGTTTTACGAGAATTTTCTATTTTCAAGTTAAATATCCATCTCTTCATGAGGTAAAAACTTTATGAAATGTAAAAAATAATATAAACCTTTCAGTTGGGAATTCAGGCTTCCATTAAGTCTAGAAGATATTTCCTTTTAATGTTTATACTGAAAAATGTGTGCAATTATATAATATTTGTGTTTTAATTATTCTTTCAATCAAATCTTTTTTGTAGACATAGCTTGATTTAAATTAACATTTCAAGTTGTTTCATTTAATGTATTTAATACATCCTAAATTGTAGACATGTAAAATTAAGTAATTTTATACATAAACATTTTCTTTTATTTATTTTCTACAAAATTGTCAAAAAATGAATTTATTAGGAAAATATACAAATTAAAGATTCAGATACCTTTGGGGTCTACAATGTCATTAGATAATTAGACTTACAATAAGTAACTGATATTTATACAGAAACCAGTAAAGAATTAATTACAGCATTTCTCAATTCACCTCCCCCCCCCTAAATTTCAATCACTTTTTTATTAAAGATTCACAAAATAACTATGTTTACTATAATGTTTTATTGTTTTTTTTTTTACTTAAAATATGCAAAAATGTAATCTTCATTTGATCTGAAAAAAAAAAATAGTTTCCTATGTAACCAGTAAAAACTGGAAAAAATGTTTGATCAGAAAACTGCAAGTGATCAGATATTTAATATCTTTTATAGACTGTTATAATATATTGTAATATTTATATATTTGACTATTATCAAGTCTGTGATTTCTTTGAACATTTTCTCACATACTGCCTGTATATTGAAGCAGTATTGTTATTTATAACAGAGTATCTTTTTTCCCCAGTACTATGTAATTATGATTAATATACTTTGTATAAAGTATAACATAAATATATTGTTGATGGTACAGTATTTCAATTGTTGGAGCTAATTTTCACAAATGTGTAAAATTGCACATCAAGTTATCATTTATTGTTTAAGTCATAAGTTAGTTATCCATTGTTTAAAAGTCATTAGTCATTCATTCATTCATTGTTTAAGTCATAAGTCAGTCATCCACTGTTTATGTCAAAAGTTATTCATTGTTTAAGTCATAAGTCATTCATTCATTGTTCAAGTCATATGTCAATTATTCATTGTTAATGCCATATTTCAGTCATTATCCATTGTTTAAATCATAAATCAAAACAAAATTAGATATTGCAAGGTCTCGTTGTTCCATTCATTTTTGGCTTACATGACTTAAAGTCAGGATGAGTTTTTGCCATCACTCGGTCGTCGTTCATCCCATGTCTGTCGTTAAATTTTAACATTTTAATCCTCTTCACAAACCATTTGGCCAATAAGAACCAAACTTAAAAGAAATACTCCTCATTTTAATTTGTACATGATAGGATTGAACTCTATCCAAAATGGCCACCATTACTAAAAATAGTAAATTCTTAATTGGGTCAAATCAGCTTTATATGAAGTTAAAAACAGTTCAGATTTTAACTGCAAGAGCATGACTAGGAGATCTTGAATATATATTTGAAGGTTTTTTCATCAATTTACACTTTTGTAGATCTTTGCTGAAGGAAATAAGGCATATTTTTAAAGTTTATTGAGTGATTCAGGCTCAGGTGAACCTCTAGTTTAAGTCATAAAGTCATATATTTTGTAAGTCAACCTACACCATCTAATGTGTCAGTCATAAAGCAAGGTCATTCATTGTGCATTTTAATCATATTTTTTAAGTCATTCATCTCATCAAGGTCACTCCTCCTTCTTTGTGTTGTACAACTATTTTATATAATGGTGGATATAAAGACAAATTATGGTGCTTCCATTTTTAAATTCCATATTCATTTCACAGCTAATCTCAACATGTTGATGATTCACTGACAGCCTCTTACAAGTAAATAACAGAATTCAATTTGTGCAACCATTATTGTCATACAAATTATAATTGTTTTATAAAATATTGTTTTGATGAAAGAACGAGTGTTTTATCTAATTCTCCAGATAACTATTAGAGTGAGGAGATTTAATGCTCATTTCATTTTGTTATTATTAACAGATAAATGTTGAAATATATCATTTGTATGGAAAATAATAACTCAAATATTCTGACTCACTTGTTTGATATAAACATAAATTGTTGAAGAAAGGGAGGTAACCACAGTTTTTTATGATTTTTTTTTTATGAAGTATGTATTAACAGCCTTTGACCAATTTCCTTGGAATTTTAACACAGCATACTAGAATCAAGATAGATGTCAAAATTAAATTAATAATGTTTCAAGCAGTGTTATAATTGTATGACTCATATTATATATGAAGGATACAGGGCTGTATTAAATATATATTCTTATATAAACATCTGCATCTGAACATTTTTAAACTGACAAACCCACAGCATCAATCTGCTTAGCATAATGATGAACCATTTAACTACTATTATCCAGTGCTATTATCATAATTTGAAAGAAAAGTAACTTGTATTGGGGACAAATTTGTCACTTTCCCAGGTATATATATATATATATATTAAAAAAAAATAGGATTTTCCAAAGAATCAACATTTTTATGGAAAGTATTCAGATAAAGATTATTTTCTTTTCAGTTTTAAATTTTAACATGCATACAACATGTGCAAGTCATCATATTGTGTGACTCTGTGTATGACCAGACATTTTTCATGGTTATTGATAAGTTTTTGGTGCAATAAAAAGGTGCTATTGACGTTAGCTGTGAAATGAGCAGTACATTCCATGTGTTGATTGTATGTATATGTTGATGACACAAGTACATTGTAATAATTTGTAATAATATGTATTACTTTGTAATAACACATTATTTGTGATAATTTGTATTACTTTGTAATAATATGTATTACTTTGTAATAATTTGTATTACTTTGTAATAATATGTATTACTTTGTAATAATTTGTATTACTTTGTAATAATATGTATTACTTTGTAATAATTTGTATTACTTTCTAATAATATGTATTTCTTTGTAATAATTTGTATTACTTTGTAATAATATGTATTGCTTTGTAATAATTTGTATTACTTTGTAATGATATGTATTACTTTGTAATAATATGTATTACTTTGTAATAATTTGTATTAGTGGCTTGTTTTTATTTGTGTTTATTGAAAACATTACATTTGATCTATAATGGATTTATGTTTTTATTTTAATTGTGATTTTGTGTCTTCTTTTTTGTGATGTAAATTGTTTTGCTTTTCTACCACAAATGAAAATAATAACATTTTGTAAGATCTGATCCTGTAATGTATAAGAATTATTACATTCAAGTATTTTATGTAAATGTAAGGACAGTCTTACTAAAGAAATTATAATCTGCTTTTCGAGATGTCAGGTATGAGACTGACTCACTTTTTTCATATTTTCCCAGAGAAATAAATACCAGTGATATTGCTTACCAATATATAATAAACATATTGTTTTTTTAGATGATGATATTGTTTATTATCATATTAAAAAAATAAATACTTGCTTACTTTCTTCTTCATGTTATAATCTAGATTCACTAAAAAAAATCATGTACTAGTATATATCAGTATTTAAAGGCATAAAAGTCGTCTAATTCATAATTTTTCTTGTTATAAAGCATAATATAAATAAAAATCTTCTTAACTATTCTGTCAAAAAAATGTGTTGAAAAGGTGTAATTAATAAAAAAAAAAATCTGATCATTGGCTGTTCGGCTGTTGATGGAATCCTCATTAATTACTCTTTGGCTGGAGTTCTGATGTTTACAGAGGAAGCGTGTGGTACTGACCCAGATTTCTGATTACAGATGATGAAGTAGGATATATTCTAATAATTGTAGACAATAGATGTTTTCTTTTCAATTAATTATTTTCTGTTCCATTTACTAACAATTGTTGAAATTATAATTATCAACATTTTCTCATCAACAACAAAGTAAGCCTGAGCACAACATTACCATATGTACCAGTAAAGCTTTGTAAGAGGTCAGCATAGTTTATATGAATATAGTGGGTTTAAAATTGAATTCTGATGTGAACTAAACAAAATTCAAACTTGACTCTTCTTTTGTCTTCTACGGCATTAAAGAAAGGTACATATGGACAATGCAAAAATAAATGCACTAAGTTATCTTTATCAATTAAATCAATTTAATAACGGAATATTGGCTTGTATATTTTTTGTGAAAATCGCACCCTTTAATCGCCTTTAATTGTATTTATCTATCAGTTTCTATAGCTATATCAGAAGAGTAATACTCTGTCCACTGGAAGATTTATAATGTCACAGTGGTTGACACAAAACTTATCTCCTCTTGAACTTCACTTCAGATTTAGTTATTGGAAAACTCACCAAATGGAATTCACATTTTAAAACATTGAAATAGTTCATTAAAAAAAAATGTGATAATAATAAAATCTGGCTTTCATGCATCAGATATTATCAATTATCAGTTTTCGTTGGAATATAAACTTTAATGATTCGTTCACTAGTGCTCGCTCCAGCAGCAAAGCATCCTATGCCATCTTGTATCTGATAATTGATAGTTTCTCTTTACAGAAAGCCAGGACATATGTATCAACAAAAGCTATGCATGATATTTGTATTTCCAGCATCTTTTATTTGTATATTATAGTTAGCTTGAAGGATTATTATATTAATTATACATTATCCCATTGATTTTAAAGTAAACAAAATCAATTAAATTCATTTAAACGATAATTTCCTTCATGATGAAATATTTAATACATGACTTAGGGGTAAGTAGACAAATGGGAATCATTTATATATTTATTTTATTACATTATAAGTAATTTTTATTATACCTTTACCAATGTTCCAGTTGAGTGATTTAAATAGGTCAATTTTTGGTCCATTGAATTAGAAAGAATAATTTCACACTCGTTTTGCTTAATACAGTGTACTATGATATATTTAAAATTACCAATATATAAACGTATTATACAGTTATAATAGGAGGCATATTTCATGGTACATTTTAAGACTGAGAAGGAAGCACAAGTTTGAGTCAGTAGAAATTAAATGCACCCCCAGCCCCTTAGCAAAAAAAAAAAAACCAAACAAAACATTGTCAATTACTTCTGTTTTTTTAGCACCAACATACACTTGTATTGCATTGGTATTTTACATCAATTTAAAAATTGTTGGTCTAGTATACAAAAAATTATGTCCAATTTATAATCTATTTTACAGTGGATGTAATTTTATTGGTATACTCTATTTTACAACAAATGTTCAATTTTTGCTGTATTTTACAACAGATGTTGAATTTTTTAGTCTATTTTGCAAAAACAAGATATCAAATTTTTGGTCCATTTTACAACAGATGTGCAATGTTTTGGTCTATTTTGCAACAGAGGTCAAATTTTGTTGGTCCATTTTACAACAGGTTAAATTTGTTGTTTATCTTACAAAAACAAGATATCAAGCTTATGGTCCATTTTGCAACAGAGGTCCAATTTTTTTTTATTCATTTTACAATAGAGGTCTAATGTTTGGGTCTATTTTGCAACAGAGGTCCATTTTTTTTTGTTCATTTACAACAGAGGTCTATTTTTTTGGTCTATTTTACAAAAACAAGATATTAAATTTGTGGTCTATTTTACAACAGAGTTCCAAGTTTTTGGTCCATTTTACAACAGAGATCCAATTTTGTGGTCATTGTAAAGCTCTAAAATTACTGACTGGTATCATTGTAAAGCTTTACAATTACTGACTGGTATCATTGTAAAGCTCTACAATTAATGACTGGTATCATTGTAAAGCTTTACAATTACTGACTGGTATCATTGTAAAGCTCTACATTTACTGACTGATTGGTATTAGAAATGTAGGCATTGTTAAGCTCTACACATACTGACTGTTTGAGATCATTAGTGGTCCTTAATATTTCTCTGTTTATAATCATTTTGATGTGTAAAACTTTTTTTGGGGTCCATTTTATATGGTCTACAATACTTGAGGAGTAATTCCACACATCTGATGCACTAGATACAGGATTCTTGATAAAATTATAATACATAATGTAACAAAATCTATATTTAAACATATAAGAAATCTTTTAATTTTGTATGCACTTGCAGTGCTGCACATTTACCTTGCTTATTTGTACATGTGTATTTAGTATGATTTTTCTGCAAAAATGATGACAGAAAATGTTGAACAGTGATAGTCAATATTTCAACAGCCATAACAAAATAAGTCACATTCTATGGCTCAGTGTAAAATTCACAAGACAAGTACTGTATTTAACAGGATCAATTTGTCAATTCACAAGACAAGTTCTGTATTTAACATGATCAATTTATGACTCCCTGTAAAATTCACAAGACGAAGTACTGTATTTAACATGATCAATTTGTGGCTCAGTGTAAAATTCACAAGACAAGTACTGTATTTAACATTATCAATTTGTGGCTCCCTGTAAAATTCACAAGACAAGTACTGTATTTAACATGATCAGTTTGTGGCTCAGCGTAAAATTCACCAGACAAGTTCTGTATTTAACATGATCAGTTTATGGCTCAGTGTAAAATTCACCAGACAAGTACTGTATTTAACAGGATCAATTTATTGTAAATCTGATTTAATGATTTGTTGTTTTCATCGGTTGTCAACCAAAGGTTGTGACTGTTTAATAGTCTATCCTTCAATACATTGATGATTTATAATTAATATAATATTCCCTTAAGAAGATTATATCTTGTCTCCACATCAAGTAATACCAAAACTGTTATTTTGTTACCATAACAACGTTGTCATTACTTTTGTTACCATGGGATTGTGTGTAAATAATCATCACAAATTTATTTGATTGTACTTGTTAATAGCTTACATTTGAGTGGAAATGGTTTTATATTTATAATAAATCTGATATTATATTTGGTTTTTTTTTATATCCAGGGCTTTATAATATAGCATGCTTACCACTTACTGATATCCAGGCTAATTTAAATAAAACATGGCTAAGGCTTACTGATATCCAGGCTAATTTAAATACAACATGGCTAAGGCTTACTGATATCCAGGCTAATTTAAATACAACATGGCTAAGGCTTACTGATATCCAGGCTAATTTAAATAAAACATGGCTAAGGCTTACTGATATCCAGGCTAATAGAGATATAACATGGTTAAGGTTGTGGTGTTTAATGCCACTTTCAACAGTATTTCATTTATATCATGGGGTCAGTTTTATTGGTGAACATGGTTAAGACTTACTGATATCTTGACCATTATGAATATAGCATGCTTATGTGACCCTTGCTACATTGAGGCAAATGCCTCTGGTGAAAAAGTCAAAAATATATATTCAAAAAAGGATGAAACAAAACATAATAACAATCTTGTTTTTCTCCACAATAAGGCTAATACTTAGATTTACAGCTTAAATCATGTGAATAAGGTATTGTCCCCACAACCATATCTGGAATAACCTTCAGCAGGTAGATTGCAGCTTAAATCATGTTAATAAGGTATTGT
>MJUT01019777.1:115462-125499 GCA_002080005.1 Gigantidas platifrons | reverse complement strand
ATATGTATTCTTTAAAACAATTCTCAGACCTGAACTTTTACAACAAACTAACTTCCAGACCATCTGGAACCCACAAACAAAACAGCGTTCAAACATATATTATAAAACAATTTATATAACCACGAAAATACAAAGCAAACACAAAACTCTGTCAAACCTTGAAACACTTATGTTTCACAAATGCTGAATATAAACAGCACAAACTATAGAACAATCAAGTTACCTGTTCTGAGAGATTGCGACCTTAAATCCTGTGGCTATCCCTTTCGTCGGTGCTCTTCTCTGCAAACTTTGCAGGTCGCTTTCACGATTAGAAATGACGAAACAAATACAAATTTCTCACTCCTTATATACCCCTATTTCGGGTCACACTATTCTTCTGTCAAAGGGATGACAGCATGGATGAGTCCACATGAACTGTCAATTATCGTTATCTTTCCCTTTGATCTTTAGAACTGCGCAATTTCTCTTATCAACTGTCAATCATCGTTACCTGATTCAATGTATTTGAATACAGCGCAGTTACACAACCATAATTATGCAACCGTATGTTTTAAACAAATTATCTTTAACTCTACAAGAAAGTGTTCTTACTAAGCTTTGTTACACTTTATGTAGTTGACACCGACTTGCATGCCTTGGCCTCGCCAACAATAACCATAGATTATTTTAAAGTCACGTCAACAAAAGTAATGACAAGGGAAGCAAACAATACAGGAGAATGACCACGGAGTGGGGGATTAGATAGGGTGGGAAAATGTTGCTTGCAATGGACCACCAAAGACCACTTCCATGAAGGTATCGTCTGCTAGAAGCTACCATAAGTTGTATTAAGTACGACATTCTCTAAGCATCCTTGATCAAAACGGAAGAAGCAGAATAATTCATCGTAATGTAGACCTTTGTTCTGAGATATAATTCATTGAAGGGCTATGTATTGAATGGTAGGTTTGAGATGCTAAAGGGAGGAGATTGGGTTTGACAGAAATTTAGAGATTTATGTACACATGTTACATCTTCACAACTATGTACAGCGTAGATAACCTGTCTATTGTCTTCTGTTATAAATAACTTATTTAGCTTTGTCTTGTTTTCAGAGATATGTTTCGGAGGAGGAAGGGGGTCAGCGATCACGGCAGTATCCTGCTAATCCGTCGTATGCAAGGTACGAGCGGTACGAAATTGATCCACCTTCATTGAAGGCGAGACAAGATGACATGAAAGGCAGGAAGGTGACCTTCTGTATGTCCGGTGATAAAGACTGTAAGGGGGTTGACTTATGTATAAATAACAAAATTCGTACCTTTGGGAGTCTGTTAGCGGAATTGGATAAACACCCCAGAATCAAACCGAAAGGAGGTGTGCGTTTCGTCTTTCGTAAGGATGAAAATAGATACAAGAAAATAGATGATTTGAGCGAGATCCAGAGTGGAGATCTGTTTGTGGTGTCCGACAGGCCGACTATTGATAAAAGTATCAACTATGGTTTTCCAGCAGGACCAAGTCCTACAAAAGGGTTACAGCGATCCCCTCTTCCGAGGCGATCACAGAGAACTGGTCCACTTAGACGTAGCGTATCGAGGAAAAATGATACCATCATCGTAATGAATAAGGAAAGAATGTCAACATACAAGCTGAATCCTAACACGTCACAGTTGTTTGAACAAGTTTTAGACGATATTGGGGATATGTTAAAACTAGGTGCCTACAAACCACTTCAAATGCACTGTGTAACTCCTGGAACATATAACAAGGTATGTTGTACTATATACCGGGGGTTAAATCAGATGTGTAGGGTTTACCAGGTGTAACTCCTGGAATATAACAAGGTATGTTGTACTATATACCGGGGTTAAATCAGATGTGTAGGGTTTACCAGGTGTAACTCCTGGAATATATAACAACGTATGTTGATATACAAGTAGTATAAAATATTTTTAACTGTAAATTTATGAGGGAGAATGTACATGTCAAGCTGAAGCAAGAGTATTTGAAATTATATTTTGGAGCTTTATTTTTTTGGTTGAGGTTTTATTTTAGTGAGTTTAATTTTGGCACTTTTAAGACAGGTGCCAAAAACACGAAAATATAACCACAGCCAAAATATCCCGATTTACTATACCGGGGTTAAATCAGATGTGTAGGGTTTACCAGTTTCACTTCGCATAATGTAAACTACCGGTACACTGCGGATAATAAACTACATGTATCTACTTTGCGTAATGTAAACTACATTGTGCATACCAAACTATCTACTTCGTATAATGTAAACTACACTGAGTATCGCAACTATCTTCTTTGTATAATGTAAACTACACTGCGGATAACGAACTATCTACTTCGTACACACTGCATATAACAACTATTTATTTCGTATAATGAAAACCACACTCGGTATAGTATACTATCTACTTCGTGTAATGTAAACTTTACTGAGTATAACAATAATCTACTTCGCATAATGTAAAATACACTGCGGGTAACGAACTATCTTCTTCGTATAATGTAAACTACACTGCGGATAACGAACTATCTACTTCATATAATGTAAACTACACTGTGTAATACGAACTATCTACTTCGTACACACTGTGTATAACAAAGTATCTACTTCGTATAATGTAAACTATACTGCGTATAACAACTATATACTTTGTATAATGTAAACTACACTGTATATAACAGATTATTTACTTTGTATGATGTAAACTGCACTGAGTATAACAAAGTATCTACTTCGTATAATGTAAACTACACTGTGCATAGCATATTATCTACTTCGTGTAATGTAAACTGCACTGAGTATAGCAAAGTATATACTGTGTATAATAACAAAGTATATACTGTGTATAATGTAAACTACACTGTGTATAACAGATTATCTACTTCGTATAATGTAAACTGCATTGAGTATAACAAAGTATATACTGTGTATAATGTAAACTACACTGTGTATAACAGATTATCTACTTCGTGTAATCTAATGTAAACTGCACTGAGTATAACAAAGTATCTACTTCGTATAATATAAACTACACTGTGTATAACAGATTATATACTTCGTATAATGTAAACTACACTGCGCATAACGAACTATCTACTTCGTACAATATAAACTACACTGTGTATAACAGATTATCTACTTCGTATAATGTAAACTACACTGCGTATAACGAACTATCTACTTCGTACAATATAAACTACACTGTGTATAACAGATTATCTACTTCGTATGATGTAAACTACACTGCGTATAACGAACTATCTACTTCATATAATGTAAACTACACTGATTATAGCAGGCTATCTACTTCGTATAATATAAGCTATTAGTTTATATTATGTAAAATTTCAAAACTATATATTCAAGGCTGAGTTATTACAATGTAGGAACAATTTTTGTTAGTTGAAGTCAAAATTGGCGGTATATTTAGTATGGTGATTGCAACAGTCCCAAACTTAACCGCTAGCCCCGTCCCCATACAGATAAATATGCGACAAGAGTAATGTGAAAACACAAAAATGTACTGCATATTAAAGCGACTACCATGCGTATCAAAAATGCCTTACACATACAAATATAACACGACATAAGAGAATGGCGTTCAATATTTTGGTCTTACAACCTGTCCAGATTTAAAAAAAAACAGATTATCAATTAAATGACATATTACGTTTGTATTTTACAGATAGATAGTTTTACTAAACTCAATTCTCAACTACATGCAACAGAACTCCGCAGTAGTGGAAAAGAAACACCTAAATTTTTGATTTGTAAATACGGCGAACATCCAGAAGATGCACTGCCAGAGAAAATGAGAAAGGCTTATGAAAAGAAGGGACTAATTAAGACAGTTGATAATGAACCTTCAGAAAATGATAGATATGGTGATGATGAGGAACAAGGGTACGATCAGGTAGAAGACGGTGCACCAGAACCAGAAAAAAACATGAGGCGTCGGCCGAGGAACCGTGATTATGATCGTTCACCGTCCCCACAAAGACATAATGACGAACCTCAAACGTCAAGAAGAGGTGTATATAGATATAATGGCCGCGATCCGTCGCCATCAAAACAGAGTGATGAGCCACAAACGTCTCGAAGAACTGTACAAAGAAACAATGGCGTGTCTAAATCACAGTCCAGAGAGAATGTCGAGTCAAAACAAAGCACGAACAGGACCCCCAGGCAAACTGGCCCTCCAAATAAATCAACACAAAGGAAGCCACATCCAACAAGAAGACAAGTAGAAGGGGAGACCAGTTCAGAATCTCAAAACAACCACGAGGATAGCGATTCTGACAGTGATTATCCAGAACCAAGGCTTGTTGATGCTCCTGCTAAGAACAGAGCACCTCTAGATACTCCAGACTACTAAGATTGGAATTCTAGACACTTCGGCACCAGGACTCTTCGGCACCTATGTGAGACATTTCGGCACCCGGACAATTCGGCACCTCAAAAAGACAAATCAGCACTTGTTTTTTTTTTTTTATAACTTTCTTTGATTTAAAAAAAAAAGCTAATCACGTTTGTTTGAAAGAAAATGTGGTACCGATTTGTCCTGGTGCCGATTTGTCCTGATACCGAACTGTCTTTTTCAATGGGTGCCGAACTGTCTTGTTACCCTAAGATTATACGTTTATCTAATGTGGTATTGGTAATTAATGTATGGCCTCAGTAAAGATATCCCACAACAGTTTTTCGTAGTATGGGTAATAATATATAGCCTGCAACAACTTTTCAAGATCTGCTTGCCTTTGCACCATCATGTAAATCTATATATGTCACAGAATACAAACTTTTTGTAAATAACACTTCCGGTTTTGTATAGAATTGTTATGTATGCTTCAGAAGAGAAAGCGGGTATTATGTTCGATATACTATTAGAAAACTTGTCTGTCTATTGTTTATGTTTCGTTGTTAAATAAAATGTATCTATGTAAGGTGTGTAGTAGTGTATTTAGAGAACTCGATCAAAGTAGATTGATTATGGATGTTAAACACCACCTTTAATGATATTCTAATTTCAACATTTATCTGGCGGAAAAAAGCCAATAGTAACAACAAAATTTTATCTCAAAGTGATATAGAGTACACCTCACCAAAATACGGGACTCGAACGTACAAGTTATAGTGGTGATTGGTTCTCATTGCATGCGAGCTGTCAACCGTCCGTTGGGATTTACTTCAGTTTTAATCTACTCATCATAAACAAACTAGATTATCTGACATTTGAATCAAAGTTTGTAGCAATGATCTACGAGTGGTTCCAATGTTTCCTTCCTTTCCATTAGTTCAACATGCAGTATAAAACACGACATAAATACTTTAATATGATGAAATCAGAAAAATAAGGAAAATGTCCAAACAAATCATTTTTCCATTTGAACAAACGTTAGAGAAATCCAAAGGAACAATCCAGAAACATAGGCAACATTGTACAACACAAGACACAATACGAAGACAGAAACATAGGCAACATTGTACAACACAAGACACAATACGAAGACAAAAACATAGGCAACATTGTACAACACAAGACACAATACGAAGACAGAAACATAGGCAACATTGTACAACACAATACGAAGACAGAAACATAGGCAACATTGTACAACACAAGACACAATACAAAGACAGAAACATAGGCAACATTGTACAACACAAGACACAATACGAAGACAAAAACATAGGCAACATTGTACAACACAAGACACAATACGAAGACAAAAAAAAAAAAAAAAAAAAAAAAAAAAAAAAACATCACAGAAAACTAAAAAAAACATGAGCAACGGACCCCACCTCCCAATTAAAAAATAAAAAAATAAACGAGTGTGAGCCCAGGAACTCGCAAAGAGTAAGCAGTTCCTATATCTTATAGAACACGCCCATGTTACTCATAGTCAAGTTCGGTAAAGATCTTGCCAGTGATAGAGGAAGATAAAAAAAAAATTAAGTAAAAGGAAAAAGATCCTTTGCCATTTCAGAAATGGATATTTGGTGACGGTCAACAAGTTCGTGTTGACAACCGTAGCAATTACTTCAACCTAGGAGCACCCCCTCCTAGAGGTGTGCCGGGGTAGAATAGGCACCAGGTTTCTCCGTTCTATAAGCACTAGTCCTCTAAAAGGGGTCAACCCTGCGGGAAGCCCAGTGTATAGAAATGGGACCAAGAGCTTCTTCGGCTTGAAGAGGCGTCCGTCGGTTGTGCGGGATGTATAAATTGACAACCAACCCGTCCTTTGGATGAGACATAAATAAAACCGAGGTCCCGTGTTGAGAGATTGCCACCCTCTTCGCACGTTAAAGAACCCAGTGTAACAGCTCATTATGAGCATTATGTTCATGGTGAGTGGTCCATAGGAGACCTGTTGCACTGGCAAAATTCTCCATCCCTACCCATCACATTTCCTTGTTTCGAGTCCCGTGGCGTTTAAATTATGAATGAATATAGCTGAAAAATTGCTCGCTGGACGTGAAACATTAATCAATCAATCAACCTAGGAGCAACGTAGCCTTGTTTAAGTAGCTTTTGTGTCAGCAGCGGAGATCTGTCCAGACTATAACTGTACTGGGCACAATGTCATACAATAACGTACGAGGTGTTAACTCCATACACTGGTGCTGCTGAAATATTGCTACTTAAGAACGGGAAGTCGACTTTTAGAAAAGTGATGTCATCACATTTGTCGAAGAGTTTTGTTTTTAATTTTAATCTTTGTCCCTTACCGAATTCAGTGTGAAGGCCAAGGTAAGAAGCAGACATACCTTTAAGCGTCAATAGTATCTTTTACTCCAAGTTCAACTGAATATACGAGATGGTTATAGTCACCGAATCGAGAACTGTCCAATGACAGAACATCCTCTATATATAGTGGAAGCTGAAATTAAAGGTTTTGACTAATTTTCTGTCTTTATTCTTGGGAAACCTTTGGAGGAAGTCCTCCTTATAAGTGTGTAGAAACAAATCAGCGACTATAGTGGAGCACAATTGGTATCCATTGGAATATTAAATTAGCTCCTACCCCGATTCACACTGAAGTAACAAGAACAGTTCCAAAATAATAAGTTACCACTTCAATCCTCCTTGCAGTCAATACTGTTAGTTGCACACAGCAGACTCCCAGAATTTTCGTACGGAATCGAGTCAGTTTGTAGCATAGACCTCGTGAGATTGTCTTTATTCTATGGCATTCTTCCTTCTTCAAGAAGTGGTAATTAGTACAGTCCATAATTAGCTTTGCAGTATTATAATTTTCCGAGAATATTTCATTGATTAGCTCAGATTTGGATTCATGTCTTTCTAGCAAGTATGAGTTCATTACACGCAAATAATATGCTCTTATTTGGTTCAGCTCTCTACATCTAGTTAGAAAATGAATGACATCCTCCGGTTCTGTCTGGCAGTTCTGACAAATAGGTGAAATAGCAGAAGAGGAAAATTTTGACTTGTTGTTCTGAAGAATGAGTGCACCTACTGCTACTTTTGCCTTCAGAGATGCCATAGTAACGGAAAATGGTTGCGTCCCACACTGAGCTTTCCCAGACATTATGTACGTTTCCAACTACAGTGTCGGTGAGATTCAGAAAGTTCAAGGTTGATTTGCCACAAGATTCTTGAGGAAGCTTTGAAATGTAGTAGTTATTTACTGTTTTATTTACCAGTTTCTTCAATGGACTCAATGGCGTCAACCCTTCTGTCTCAGCACATCTTATTAGGATCTATGTTCTTCCTAGTCTACTGTATGGCCTCGATGTCATTAGGTTAAGACCCTCTGATCTGAAAAATCTGGATACATATTATTTAAAGCTATTGAAGCAAATTCAACATATTCCATCGAAGACTGCTAACTCAGCTACCTATTTACTACTGGGGAAAATCCCAATGGCTGGAGAATCGACATGAAAATTCTTAAAACTTTTGGAAATATCATCTGAAATGACAACTCTATAGAGAAAGAGATTGCAATTAGACAACTAGCAATGAAAAGTAATAGTTCTGAAAGTTGGTTCCCAAAAGTGACTGAAATTGTGCAACAATATGAGCTCCCATCTCCACATGATCTGATCTCAAATCCACCTGAAAAAGCGACATCTGAGATCTCTGGAGACCCGTTTTGACAGTTGTTATAATAGAAGTTAAAAGTTTAGAAAGAGGTATGGTAGAATTCTTTAAATCTGACGCAATATAACGTTGTTTGTATGGACAGTTGTGTAATCTTTGTATCCAGTACATGTCAGGGAAGATCATATTTTTTATCTTCATAGAAAGTTCAAAAGTTGTGATTGTCAATGATGTCCTCTATTGACAGCATATTTGCTGTAGATGTAAGATTACCTCTGAGTTATCAAAACCCAATAAACATTCAATATGCCTTTTACAGATAATGATGTTAACAATTAACACACATAACACAATATACATGTATCATTCTGTTTGTAACAATAGTAAACTATAATTCTAATATGACATCCTTCATTGGATGTACATTGTATAAATAATACTGTGATAAATTTCCTGATATATTTTACTTTGCATTTATATGTGTATTGTCAGACAAATTAAGGACATAATTCCTGAGTAATTTCATGCATTTATACAGGAGCACGGTGCATACAAACATAAAGATCCTTGTTTTGTTTGTTTATATATTAATTTTTTTTCCAGGAACAATTCTTAAGACAATCATCTATCGACTTAAAACTTTTGTAAATTGCAGTCTGCACCAAAAACTTTTTTAGCCACTAGTCCTTCGGGCTAGTGAAGCACTAGGTTTTACTAGTCCGAACATAATTTTACTAGTCAAAAAAAAAAAAAAAAAACACACACTAAATTGGTTAATATATTTTATTTTTCAGTCTTATTCCTCATAATCTTTTAAAAAGTTCTTCAGTTTGACAAGAAAAACTATGATAACTTTTGTTCAATAACATCATCGGCAGTACGTTTCCTCTTAACAACCTAGCCAGGCTTGGCCCCTTCAGTCCACCGAAGCATTGTTACTACAATAAATCTTAAGACCAGAAAGACCGAAGTACACCGCCACGTGCAGAATTGGAGATAAAGAACGAAAAATAAAAAACATGGTTAAAAAAAGTTAAATGGTCAGTCCCTTACAGGAACTTTCATGATAATAAAATGTTAGTATTAATATAAGAATGAAAAATGTGGATGGAAAAATATATGTCACATTGCATGTCAGGACATAGGGATGAACTAACAAGTGATATAGGTTATCAACAAGCATATTTTTCAAGTCTTTCTGTTTGCAGATAGGAGCAGCATAGAACAAATCAAGTCAACTGGCTTGGTACTTTCTGAGAAGAACAACTCAGTACAAATTCCCATTGGGTCTTGTAGGCTTCTATGTTAAACTTTGTTCGTCTATGGCAGCCATCTTGAATTTCCAATCGGAACCAAATTTACAATTTAGGTAGAGGACAATCTATAGATCATTCACACCAGAAAACAAATTCAATTGAATCAGTAGTTTCTGACCAGAAGATTTTTAAAGATTGACGAATCAGAAACACACACCCCTGGCAGCCATGTTTAATTACCGATCAGCACCAAAATTACAATTCTGGTAAAGGACCTACCGGTATGTTAAACTTCATCCGTCAATGGAGGTCACCTTGAATTTCCAATCTGCACCAAAATAATAGATCAGGTGTAGAACCATCCAAGTAACATTCATATAATGCAAAATATTCAATTTGTTGAGTAGTTTCTCACAAAAAGGTTTTTCAATGAAATTCCCATACAGTGCAATGGTCCACTGATGGTGGCCATCTTGGATGGAGGTCTGGGTCACTGGATATAATTTTGAAAGTTGACCATTTAAGTACCATTCATGCCATGTTTGCTTTAAATTGGCTAACTGATTTCAGAGGAAAAAAAATTTAAACATTTTTCCCATAGGGTCCTATGTTAAAACTATGTTCGCTGACGGTGGCCATCTTGGATGGAGGTCGGGGTCACAGGACATAATTTTAAAAGTTTACCACCTAAGGACCATTCATGCCATGTTTG
>MJUT01019777.1:37019-51194 GCA_002080005.1 Gigantidas platifrons | reverse complement strand
CCCCTTCATCCTCACCACTGAATTTGGCGGTACTCTTACTGCCTCTCCGGCCCTTACACAAGTCACCTTGGGCCCTAGGGTCACGGCCTCCCATCTCATAGGGACCACCTCCCCATGTAGGGTTAACTCTCCTTTTTTTTAAATCTAACGATATGCCATGGGTCCCCAAGAAGTCCAGGCCCAGAAGCATTTCATCTCCTATCGGAGCCACATAGATGTTTATGAAAAATGTTTGCTCCCCCCAACTCCACTCTGAAAGGGCCCGCTATAAAACCGTTCATCTGGAGACCTTTACCCGCCATGTTCATCAACACCTCCTTGATAATCTTAGGAGGTTCAGCCAGCGACCTGTACAACTCCTCAGAGATAAGGGTCACTTGGGCAGCCGTGTCCACTACTGCCCAGACCCCTTGTCCCTGGACTCGCACTGGTACTCTGTACATAGCCCCTCCTGACAACTGACCCACCACCACAGTTTCCTTCCCCCTGTGTCCACCTCCTCAACATCCTCGTCCCCTTCCTGGGTCAGTGTAACATCCACCTCCCCATCGGTATCCGACAGTGTCAACTCTAAATCCTCAGAGTCCTGCGACTCACTGCCCTCTTTCTCCAGACGAGACCCCCCATGCTCCGGAGATACACTCCATCTCCTTGTGAGGTCCACATCCAAAGATCGGCTCCTCCTTAGGGGGAGTTCCTTTTTAGCTCGAGACCTTCCCTTGATCCTTGGCGACCCCCCTGGATCCGGTGAACCACTTCTGTTCCCACCCCTCAACCCATGTCGAGGCTCCTCCCCCTCCCTACTTCTGAAGAGGTGCTCCCGTTCGGGACCCCCTTTCTCCTTCCCAGGCTCCTGGCTGATAACCTTTACCTCCCCCTCCGCCGTCATTCGGGAGAGTGCTGGGGCTGGCGTCCCGTCTGCACCCCCAATCCCTGCCTCTTATCCACTAGCTGGTCTTCTTGGACCTCCTCATACTCCCCGAGGTCATTTGTGGTACAAGGGGTCGCGCTCAGACCTCCGGAGCAGACCCGTTGGCGTTTAAAGACCCCCCTGTGTCGGTCTTAAAGGACACCCTTTTTTCCACGGGCTTCGGAGAAGTGGACCTTCCTGATTTAGGGCAGTCCCTCCTGGGGTGGCCAAGCTCCCCGCAATGGAAGCAGGCCGACCTTGCAGGAGATGGACTCCTAGAGCCGGCCAGCTTAGGGCAATCCCTCTTAAGATGGGTCGACAATCCACAATGCTGGGGACGGGCTCCGTGCACCAGTTAACTTGGGGCAGTCCCTCTTAAAGTGACTGGAAGATCCGCAGTGGTAACACCCCTCTCCGGGCCCCCTTGGGGATGAGCTGCGTGGTGTCAG
This sequence comes from Gigantidas platifrons, assembly GCA_002080005.1. NCBI lineage: Eukaryota > Metazoa > Mollusca > Bivalvia > Mytilida > Modiolidae > Gigantidas > Gigantidas platifrons. Next base: position 49,835 of record MJUT01019777.1, on the reverse strand, counting down.
CCTATTCTCTGCCCTTTGGCTTGTGAGTAGTTGGGTCAGCTCCCTGAATCCCTGGGCCATTTTCCCCTCAAGCCCCTCAACCTTGGCCTCAACTCTGGTTTCCAAGGACTTTAAGTCGTGGGTCCAAGGTGAACCACCAGAGTACTCTGGGCGGGTCGTGGCACAGACTCTCATGTCCCCCCGTCCCTCCGGACTGACATACCTCACCCCCCTGCGGGACTTGCCATAGATCGCTTGCTGGTCGTGCTGGTACCAGCGTATTTTGTCCACTGCGTCCTCCATGCTTTGGGGCCGGACATTGGAGGCAGAGCTACCTGCCTCCTTATCAGCCACCCCTTGGCATAGTCTCAACACCGCTTGTTTATACATATGCTCCTCGGGCAGATCTCTAAAGGCCAGAGTAGCAAGGGTCAGGACCCGATCAGCCCAGTCCTCCAAAGTCTCTTCGGGGAGCTGCCGGGCATTATTAAATTGGACCTGGGCGGTCTCCGGCAGCTCCTTAAATCCAAAGCGTTTTTCTAATTTCCTTACCAGGTCTGGGTATGCGAGGTCCTGGTTTCGTTCAACAAGGAGCGCGTAAAACTCACTCGCCTTGCCGTCTAAGCACCAACACAATTGATCACTACATTCTTCCGGGGTCCATGCGACTACCTCCGCATATCGCGCAAATTTTGCATAGAAGGCCTGCCAGTTCGATTTTCCGTCATACTGCAGGGTTCTGGGCATCGGGCTACCCTTAGCCTTTGAACCCACTTCTTGCCCTGCCCTACCAGGGTTCCTTTGGGGGCCCCTCCCCAAATAAGTCCCATCAGTGTTGTACCTTCCCCCTGCTGTGGTTTGATCCCTGTCGGTACAGGCCCCCGCTTGCCCCTCAGTGGGGTTCTCAGTTCTGGGCCTTCCTTGTCCCCTAGGGGGTGGCCTCTCCCTATCGTCCTGGTCAGCATACTCTCTATCCCCATACCTCTCCCCCCTATCATAGAAAAAATTCCCGGGCCCATCTGGACCCCGCCTCGGCCTGACTCCATCGCCCTGTAGGGGTAGGGTATTTGACACCCCCTTACCTCTGAACTCCTTGTTCGTTCACCCCTGTGTTCCTCTTTTTGTTCCCAGGGATTGGTTGGGGCGCCCGGGTTCTCGTAATATGAGCCATAGTCCATTCTGGACCCCCTAGGTGTCCGCCTTGACTCGTAAGAGTCCCTCCTGGCTCTATCCCCACCACCGGGCCTCGATCTTCCCTCCCCGGGACCAGTGCTGGTATCACCACCCCTCCTTGGGGTCTCCCAGTATGGACTATCTATTGCCCTGGGGTGTGGCGTGGCCCCCTCCAGGAATGCCGATTCCATTTCGCCATACCCCTCCTCTAGGCTCAATCTATCCATACCCCTTAGCCAGGGTAAGGGAGACCTTGACCATCTCTCCTTAACATCACCTGGGGTTCTGGTTGACCTACACCTTTGGGGGTCCTGTGTATCCCCTAGGATAGGCTGTTCCCCTCCTTTGGGCCCTGGCCTGGTATTGACTAGTTTGCCCACCTTTCTTAACCTCTCAAAATGGGCTTCAATCGGGTCCCCTTCATTTTCGACCTCCTCCCCCGGGTGGACTGCTCTTGACCCCCCCTCAGAGGAGAATTCTATCAGGTCCAAAAATTGTGGGGTGACCCTTAAGTGGGTATCTGGGTCAAATCCTCCAACTCTAGGTCTCCCCAGTCCTTCCTCATGTGCCACATCTGGGAGGCAATTTTGTCACCCACCCCTAGGAGTAGCATGGGGCAAAAGAACGACAACTCTTAGCAGACGCGGAATTATGTTCCGAAATCGGTCCCGAAATTAGGTGGAAAGGGTTGGTCTTAATTACGCTGTTTTTAAAGAATTAGGTGATTGGTTAATAAACAAAAGTTGCGCCAATCAAAAAAGAGATAATTTATCTTTTGGTGCATCCCAATCTTGTGAATGAAAACGTGGAAAGTGGCCATTTTAAACATGTGAGAAATTTAGCTAAACATCGTAAATGGCTTTTTAGGACGTGCACCCCTCTGTAATTTTTAGAAAGGGGTGATTTTATTATTATTCTTAAAGAATTCAAACAGAAATTATGAATATATGGGCGTATTGTTCGTGTTTTTCGCGTCTTTTTCACTGTACCCCCTTTTTGGTAAGCAGAGTAATTTCCCCTGAAAAGAAATACAGTCACTTCCGGTGAATCAATACGTTAAGCTTATTATTTAATTACAGACATAAATTCTTACCAAGGTTTGAATTAACCAAGAAATATATGGTAATAGTGTGCAGGTAACTTGAGAAGAAACATGTATGAAGTTCAGTGGTGAAAAAGTAATATACTTGTTTATACTTGTTCTGTAACTTCCTCCATTGAATGTGGAGCACTGCTTGAATGAAGCATATTTTTAAGCGGTATGTACATCATCGTTAAACAAACATGTTTTTGGTGTAAAATTAACTTCCAAGTTCATTTTAGAAGCATGTTTCAGCCTGGAAATGTGTTATTATATCATATATATGTTAAAAAACAGAGTTTTGGGTATTGTCAATAATTTATATCTCGTAAATGTAAGTGGAACCATATTTTGAACAGAATTTTCTATAGAATTTTAAAGACCTCATTTTACGATTTTCAAAAAATCATAAAAAAAAACAATGGGAAGTCCTAGAGTTAAAAACTAAACTGTTTTGAGCATCTTAGATATAGCACTTTAACATGCTATAAATATTTAATGAATACAGGCAAGTAAAAAAAATGGTTGCCCCATGCTACTAGGGAGAGGCAACATGGGACGTAACTCTGTATTTTTTAAAACGCGGTAAAAAAAAAAATGGTTCCGATTTTCCCCCTTTAGGGTCTTATTTCTACGACGGATTGTGTCGCTAATTTTCGTTGGATGTTCTTTTTAATTCGACCAATCGAAAGAGGGATAACCAAATTCAATACACTTTTTGCTTTCCTGCAGTAATTCTCAAAACTGAATCGAACCGAGGTTATATGAAGATTGAAATGGTAGGTAATCCAACTTAATGACATCGTGTATAGCCCAGAATCGAAATACAAGATCCTCTTTTAATTTAAATTTAATACCAGTTCACATTTTATCAATAAATGATCGTGAACAGTTAATTTTTTGATTTTTTTGAAGTGTGATGCTGCTGGAGTTATCGTTCGTTTCACTTTCGCCAACTTCCGGTTTGACAACGGATTGTAGACACAGAAAAAACAGCGATGATTTTACTATTGTTGTCAAGCACAAAAACATACAATCTAGTGCTTTAAAGTCGTTAATGGTAGGATAATCAATTGTTCATTAAGGTACAGTAACAAAATTAATGTAAAAATAGATTAAAAACAGCTTAAGCAATAAAAAAAGGGGGGGGGGGCATTCACATGTTTTTGGTGAAAAACATTAAATATTTCTAGCATGTAAGACTGATATAACTAAGATGCTCAAAACAGTTTAGTTTTGTAACTCTAGGGCTTTCCATTAATTTTTTTTTATGATTTTTTAAAACTGGAAAAAAATTTCAGCTTAAGCAACAAAAAAAAAAGGGGGTGGGGAGGTCATTCACATGAATTTGGTGTAAAACTAACAAGTTGATTAAATATTTATATCATGTAAAATTGATATATCCAAGATGTTCAAAACAGTTTAGTTTTGTAACTCTAGGGCTTTCCATTAACTTTTTAATGCTTAGGCAAAAAAAGGGGGGAGGGTATTCACATGGATATTTGGTGTAAAACTAACTTCCAAGTTCATTTTAGAAGCATATTTCAGCCTGGAAATGTCTTATTATATCATCAAAAAGTAGATATATGTTAAAAACAGAGTTGTGGGTATTATCAATAATTTCTATCTCATAATTATAAGTGGAACCATATTTTGAACAGAATTTTCTATAGGAATTTTAAACACCACAATTTACGATTTTCAAAAAATGATAGAAAAACAATGCAGAGCCTAAACTGTTTTAAGAATCTTAGATATTGTACTTTCACATTATATCCTGGCGTTACCAAATTTCGATAACGTAACGACTTATTGGCTTATGTCAAGCTTCCCATAGATTTTTTGTATGAAATACTTTAATAAACTTAAATTACTAATATAGTTGTTTAACTGTGCAAAAAAGAAGAAACATCCGATAAACAGTTTGACTGGTGTCAATCTTATGAAGTGTATCGTTGTTTTTACTTGAAAGAAAATGGCGTATCCTTATTTCGATAGGGGAGATAATTCCAACTCATTCGGCCCTAAAATAGTCGTCCCCGATATATCTCGGCCCAAAAAAATGTCGACACTAATCACCAAGTTCGAAGATACTGTGAAGTATATATTTTTTTCAAATATTTTTTTTTCTCTCTCAAAAATTGCAGACTGTTAGAAATATAGAAAAATGGAATATCTTATGAAGCCTCAAGATGACCTTTGATTGTAGTTGATAAAATTCGAGATTTTTTTTAATGGAAAACATGTTTAATTTAAAATAAAATAAATATACAGACATAAACTTACAAAAAAATCATAGATTTAATTAGTTTTTCATTGGTAGCACTTTATTCTTACTTCTGTAAGTTGCCACTCTTTAAAGATGTCTCTGAAGGTCATTTGAACAATTTCATAACATGACACCTTTGGCTTTCCAAACGTTTTATTTTTGGACAGGGATTCCACTATGTTCTATTTTTAGAATATATTAGCATAGAGGCAGACAATCAAGACAATGACAGTTCAGTGGATTCTAATTAAGTTTTCATGAGGAAAATCAACGTTTTGCGGTCAAATAAAATGGTATTAGTGAAAACATAGTTTTTCTAGTCTAGGAGGAATAAAATAAGTTACTCACTTCTTTTAAAGACATTTTCTAGATTTTTGTTTACTTGTGGTAGACGTCAACACTAGGTCGTTCTATACCAAAAAGTTCCGGGTGGTGACGTCATCAGTATCCGAATGCGACACTAAAAATACTGACCTATCGAAATTAGGTTCTTATCGAATTTCGGACACTGCACAATATACATATTTAATTAATACAGATAAAGAAAAATTGTTGCCCCATGCTATATGAACACCGGTTAATATTGGTCTTGTCCATCGCGTCAACTAAATGGCCTAATCAGTAAATAAAACAACACTACCTATAATAAATTTATTTTATTTTATTTTATTTGTGTGTGTGTAGATTGTTCGTAAAGGCCGGGGCAAAATTGGATTGGCTGGCTTAGCCAGCCACGTGATCTTATGGTTGTCTGCTAATGAAAATGGGAGATTTTATTGAACCCTTGTATCATCAATAAGTTTGGAGATGATGATGACATATGTGTGATTCATATGAATGCATGGTTGATGGAGACCCTTGTATCATCAATAAGTTTGGAGATGATGATGACATATGTGTGATTCATATGAATGCACGGTTGATGGAGACCATTGTATCATCAATAAGTTTGGAGATGATGATGACATATGTGTGATTCATATGAATGCATGGTTGATGGAGACCGTTGTATCATCAATAAGTTTGGAGATGATGATGACATATGTGTGATTCATATGAATGCACGGTTGATGGAGACCGTTGTATCATCAATAAGTTTGGAGATGATGATGAATTGGTAGACAATGTCAAACATTTGAAAGACATAAGTTTTTCTCACTCACAACATAGCATCATAACAACATTAAACTTAGCAAAATATAAATTGGAGCAACTACAAGAATTAGAATCACACAATATAATTACTAAAACAATCAACAAAATCAAAGAGAAATTCAGAAAAATATTCAACCAATAGCTGTACAAATATGTACAAACAATTCGGTTGTTTCGAATCATTTCCATTCCGTCAAAATTTTGTTATTTTCGTCTGCCAGATCACGTGATTTCGATGGAACTGCTGGTCCTGAACTTCCGGTGTCAATGTACACAACAAAAACTCCAATCGAGATGTGCCGTTTTAACGTTCGATTCTCAAGTTAAAAATATCTTAACATTTTCTGTAAAAGACAGATATCAATTAAATTATTTTATTTGTATCAAAGACTTCAACGCAGAGACAAATAATTCTTTAAAATTAAATTTGTTTTCTTTCTTTATTTGCGGCTGTCAGCACCACGTTCCGTCTTTTTCGTGTCTTGACGTCTGAACAAATAGGCAGGCGACTTCCGGTGTTTACGCTATTACTGTGACAACGTCAGCATATCATAGTCGTAGATGCGGTAGATTATAAGTAATTGTAATATGGAGACGCCAAGGAAACCGCTGAATACATACTGGTGTTCGGTACCCCACTATCTGTCTTATATAAGAAATATATACATAAATGCAGATCGTTTTCCTTTCATGATGCTGACAGCCGCAAATAAAGAAAGAAAACAAATTTAATTTCAAAGAATTATTTGTCTCCGAGTTGAAGTCTTTGATACAAATAAAATAATTTAATTGATATCTGTCTTTTACAGAAAATGTTAAGATATTTTTAACTTGAGAATCGAACGTTAAAACGGCACATATCGATTGGAGTTTTTGTTGTGTACATTGACACCGGAAGCTCAGGACCAGCAGTTCCATCGAAATCACGTGATCTGGCAGACAGAAATAACAAAATTTTGACGGAATGGAAATGATTAGAAACAACCGAATTAACATGTTAAAACATAAACTGTTTGATTGACATATGTCATACAGCATAAACATTGTTAAAGTGCAGAACAATGTGCAAAAATAAAATAACATGTTAAAACAGAAACTGTTTGATTGACATATGTATTACAGCATAAACATTGTTAAAGTGCAGAACAATGTGCAAAAATAAAATAACATGTTAAAACAGAAACTGTTTGATTGACATATGTATTACAGCATAAACATTGTGTGACCTGAAACTACTTTGTACTTATGAGCCTGCAATAGTTTTTGTCTTCAAAATATAGTCTTGTTACAATTAAAGTTGTTTTTATTATTTGTGTCTGAAATGTTTGAATTACTATAAATTAACGTATTTATATTAACACTGCCGACTAAACCAGTAAAAAGGGGGTTAGGGTTAGGGTTAGGGTGTTTAACCCCACTTTCAACAATATTTCAGTTATATCGTGAGTTTTGTTGCCCGTAAAAAGGGCATCTCCTGTGAGCGGGCGATTGTTGTTCAATGCTAACTCAGTAATTTTTCAGCTACATTTTTTTGTATATCATGGCTAGAACAAGATAAAGGGATATTGTCTACCAGCTGCGTAATTTTTTCATACCCAAAATAATTTTCGATTTCCGTACTGACCTTCATAAAATGAAGATTAAAAACCGAATTATTGACCAATACACTCCGAAACGTTGTTTTTTCGATTAAAAAAGCTGACCATCGTTACCGGAAGCTAATTAATTATGCACTGATCTGGGCGAGGCCAACTCTATTTATTTATCTATTTTTATGACAGTAGCCCGGATGCAGCATGGATATTCAGGTAAGTTCCATGTGTTGACACTTTCTCTTCCGACATGTTTATTGTTTCTAAACAGTGCGCATGCTCAAGACGAGTAACATAAGAAGGTAATATGAATAAAATTACATTCTTGTCATCCGAACAATAATTCCGATAACGATAGTTTTAGGTCTTTTTTGTCAAAAAATCGTATCTTTTGCAGCATAACTCGGTGTTAATCTTCATTTTATAAAGGTTAGTTCGGAAATCGACAATAATTTTGGGTATGAACAAAATTACGCAGCTGATAGACAATATCCCTTTAATTAAGAATGTAACGATGATGAGGTCTGCTTTGTACTAGATCAACAAGCTTAGTTGGATTTGTATAGTGCTAGCTCACTGAAACAACAGTCCACGTATAGACATGTAGCCCCACTCGGACACATTATCCTGATTCCGAGCCAACCAGTCTTTGTTCTTTCTCCTTAATGCTGCATTCTTAGTGGAGAAGCAACAAATACCAATTATATAGTCGTTAGTTTGACCCCGATCAGGGTTTGAACCCAAGATCTACCACATTGGATGCTCACCATTACACCACCAATGTGGTGAGAGCAACTCAAAGTTGCTGATATTTATTACAGTAAAGAAGGAAGTGCTCAGTGGTTTCTATCACATTACATGTACAAAATGGGTCTTGTTTCAAATTTTCTTGAACAATTGACAGTGAGGGGCGATTCTAAAAGAACGAAACTTTATGACAAAAGTGATTTCATTTTCCCATTGTGAACTTTCCATTTATACAAATGTATGTAGCAACATTCCAGCAGCACCTGCATATGGAGTATATATATATATAGATATTCCGGAGCTTGTGGTGCCTAACAGGATTTCCTTGATAAAGGGTTGCTGCTAACAAGCAAGCTATTGAACCAAAGGTTCCTATTGGTTAAATTGAAGTCATCACTTCAAAAGTTTTACGGTTTGTCACCATGACTTGGTTTACTATTATGGAATATCTGTGTCTCAAATGACCACGGATATGTTCCACTCGTCATAAACAATTCCCGGTCCTTTCCTCATTCATGACTATCACCAGGTTTGTAACTAGATTAACACGACGGTGCCACTATTGGGGCAGGAACTGCTCTCTCTTCCGGAGCACCTGAGTTCACCCCCAGTTTTTAGTAGGGTTCATGTTATTTGATCTTTAGTTTTATGTGTATGATTTGTAGATCGTTGGTTGTCCTTTTTATTTTGACCACTGTGTTGTATGCCCTTCTTTGATTTATGGATTCTGATTACACCTTTGGTATACTCAAACTCTTCTTTTAAGAGTTTCGGTTGGTTTTATGGGGTTTAACCCCACTTTCAACAATATTTCAGTTTTATTTGTGGAGGAAACCGCAGTACCTGGTGAAAACCACAGACCTGCCGCAAGCCACTGACAAACTTTATCACATAACGTTATACACCTCACCCTGAACGGGATTCGAACTAACAATATCAGTGGTGATATACACTGATTGCATAGGTAGTTGTAAATCCAACTACCATATGATCACGGCCACGATGGCCCCCTTCTTTAAGGGAAGCAATAAAATACTTCCGACATTTCATCATATGTCCTCTTTTTGGATTCCACCAAGCTAATGATAAAACTTGATACCAATGCAATGATTAATTACTGTATTTATGAACTGATATTGAAGTCATGTCAAATATGAACATGTTACATCAGCTGATAAAATACTAGATTCCTACACAAGAATATAGAAATGACATACCAGAGTATAGCATTTACGATGTTGGAAAAGGCCCATAATTCCCTTGGAATTTAGGTATAAGTGAATAACACTGCAGTTAACATTATATTTTTCTGGTGTTAATATATATTTCATGTTGTCAAGGTTTAACAAAAACACATATATAGGCATGTGTATCTCCTAGTTTGACATAATGACTTTCTATCAATGTTATTTGTTCTAAAATATTGTCATCATTCTTCAGTTTAGTAAATGGCATAGAAACCGTTTCCTTTTCTGCATTTTCACAATGTTCTTTACAAGAAGCAGATTTTAAAAGATATTTTGTACTTTCGACAACATTTTGATTTATACATGGATTATTTAGGTTGTCAATAGTAGAATATGAATTGTACACCTTGTTGTTGCTTTCACTTTCAGAGTTATTAGAAACATTCAACACCTTTCCATCCTCAGGATTGCTATCTACTGAGTTATCTCCCTTCCTATCAGTAATATGTTGTTGATCTTTGTAAGAATCTGTATTAACTCCTTTTTGGAATATCTTTGAAATATACAGATGTATGTCTTGACTAGTTAGGAGAACTATGTGCCCCTCTGGCTTCAAAACCCTAAAAATGAAAAACAAGGACATCATAATAGATTTATTGAAACAAGGGTAGATTATATTGCATAGTTTGCTTTATTAAATTAATTGTCAACAATCTTGTAAACATAAGGCATTTAAATGTAAAGAACGTGTTTTTTCTTAAATTAAATAAATAATATTGTATTTTTGCACAAGATCACAAGAAGTCAGTATAAACTTCTACAATAAACAATAACTATAATATTAACCTACTTAATCAAAAAGTTTTGGTCAGTCTGAATGAGTACAATATCCACAAGAATTCAAAAAGTTAACATGTTTCTATCATAATAAGTAAAATGTAGGTACCTGTAAAATCAAAGAACAACTAGAAAGAACTGTTTGAGATACCTAAAACTTATGTCTCCCTTAATGTGGCCATCTGTACAACAATAAGTTACACATTATGAGTTGAATGATACTGTTTAAAAAACAATTATTTGACCTTGAGGTCAAAGGTCAAGGTCCCATGAAGGTCATTACGGTACGCGACACACCGCCTTATGGTCATGCACCCACATACCAAATATCATTGACCTATCTCAAAAGACAAAAAAGTTATGGTCCGGACAAGCTTCACTGAAAAGAAGCAGAAGCGGAAGAAAAAATCAGACTAAAACAATATGTCTCCCTTCATTCGAAGGGGAGACATAATAACAGGTATAGCAAGAGGTGTACATTCTACATCAATATAAACCATATACAGTCAAACCTACCTTACAGGGTACCTCTATATAACAAATCACTGTTTATAAAGGGGGGCCTAATTTTTTTCATTAATTTTCACCTGTATATAAAGGGCAACTTCAGTAAAGTACAAATTTTCCAGTTCCATTGAGTGTACTTTATATACAGGTTTGATTGTATAGCTCACATATTATTTCACATGATCAAATAGTTTATTTACAAGATAGGAGTACATTCATCTAAAATCAAGGTTTTGTCTTTATTTTAATTTTACTAATACAGCAATCCATTACATGATGCTAGCTTTTATGTCTATTTAAAAACCTTTTCTTGTATATACCTACATGTTATTTTGTATATATATTAAAGTTGGTTGTAAGAGTTCTACAGAATTTTGTGTGTTTGTTATTATGTATATATTTACAAATTCTAAATAACATCTAATTTAACTTATTTTCTCCCATTATTACGGCATTTTAACCCTGCTGAACCAGTGGTGGAAAAATCTGTAATCCTCTAAAGGATTAAAATGTCTCGTGCCTTTCCCCGTATTATTTTCAAATGCATTAATTTCAAATTTTGAAATAAAGTTCGTGTTAAATAATGGGAGAAACAAATTCTCCTTCAGTTGCCCATGTGGGTTACGATATTTCTCCACTCTCGAGAGTTAAATTTAAATTAAATAACAGGTATAGCAAGAGGTGTACATTCTATTTTTAAATTTTAACTCTCTTGAGTGGAGAAATATCGTAACCCACGGGCAACTGAAGGAGAATCTATATATATATATATATATGTTTTCAAGCAGCCTATAACATTGCTATACCTGCCCATTTAATATAAAACAAAAAACCATCAAAGTTACAGTAAAATTCTTATCAATATTTGTTTTTAATTGATGATTTAACAACCTTGTAAATTCAGTAAGTATAAGTCTGTAAAATTCTTCTAGATCAACATCAACAATATGTTTATTTCCAAAAGGAGCATCACAAACAATGTGGTCAACAGAACAAGACGGTAATGGTAAATCTGAAAATTAGAAAAAAAAAATATCTTTATTAGTATTTTTATTTGTGATACATTTAAATAAAAAAAAAGTTTCATTTTGGAGAAATATTAAAATGCTTTCATCTGATTGGATCTGTAAATTCTTGTTGTTTCATATTATGATTGAAAAACCATCAAAATCTATTTTGTAGCCTTTTTTGCACAAAACAAAAGTGTATTCATGCCATGGTGTACACAACATCTATACGGTTAACAGCTGGACATATCTGCACAGTCATTAAATTAATTGGATATAGTGTATTGTAGAGTACAAGTATGTGTATATTCAAGGTTTAAATATACATTGTTGTCATGGGACCTGTATGTGTAATGCCACTATCAACAATATTTCAGTTTTATCGTGACAGTCAGTTTTACTGGTATATGAAACCTGACTACTGGGAGAAAAACCTGTGACTTGCCACAAGTCATTGACAAACTTTATCACAACCACAGCCATGAACATACCCATTTAGATTAATTATCAGGTAGTATATAATTGCTTAGTAGGTGCAATAAACTTGTAAATAAACTTGTTACTTGGTAACTTAGATATTTATCATAATTCATGACTAATTGATATCAGATCTGATCACATCATTTATGATTTTTTTGTCTAAAGAGTAATGGTTCTTAAGCAACATATTCTACCTTCTTAGCTAGTTAAGTAGTCAGTTAACTATGAGCATTCATTTACCCTGCTATTGTACTGTCCATGTTTATGTTGTCATTCATTGACCCTGCTATTGTACTGTCCATGTTTATGTTGTCATTCATTGTCCCTACTATTGTACTGTCCATGTTTTTATGTTGTCATTCATTGACCTTGCTATTGTACTGTCCATGTTTATGTTGTCATTCATTAACCCTGCTATTGTACTGTCCATATTTATTTTGTCATTCATTGATCCTGCTATTGTACTGTCCATGTTTATGTTGTCATTCATTGTCCCTACTATTGTACTGTCCATGTTTATGTTGTCATTCATTGTCCCTACTATTGTACTGTCAATGTTTATGTTGTCATTCATTGTCCCTACTATTGTACTGTCCATGTTTATGTTGTCATTCATTGTCCCTACTATTGTACTGTCCTTTGTTTATGCTGTCATTCATTGTCCCTACTATTGTACTGTCCATGTTTATGTTGTCATTCATTGTCCCTACTATTGTACTGCCCATGTTTATGTTGTCATTCATTGTCCCTACTATTGTACTGTCCATGTTTATGTTGTCATTCATTGTCCCTACTATTGTAC
>MJUT01019777.1:7137-33489 GCA_002080005.1 Gigantidas platifrons | reverse complement strand
ACCTTATTACTACATGTATTACCTTATTCTCATGTATTACCTTATTACTACATGTATTACCTTATTACTACATGTATTACCTTATTCTCATGTATTACCTTATTACTACATGTATTACCTTATTCTCATGTATTACCTTATTACTACATGTATTACCTTATTCTCATATGCAGACTCCACTAAAATGGTTGCCTTTCCACACATAGGATCTAAGACTATATCACCTGTCTGGTATTCAATAAAATATAATCTGTTATAAAATGTGACATATTTTACAATTAAAAATAATATGGCCTGCTTCTTAAAAATGTTGATACACCAACAGAATCAATGAGATATCATGTACAATCCACTTAAAAATGTTCATACAGAAGCATCTGGCTTTTAGATGTATCATGTAATTAGGTCTATTCAATGCCCCCAAAATACACCTGAATGCTATTCGATTTTAATAAAAAATTAGACAGGTGTTAGGTAATACCATGCAAAATATTAAACATATATTTTTACAAATAATGCCACAATCAATGAAAGAATCCTTAGGTGCGTCTAAAGGACCGACAACATTGTACAACAACAGATGATTGACAAGTGACACATTTAATCTTTGATATGGTTATTTACAGTTATTAATTTGTGCAGTTCATGTGATTATATATGGCCCTGTACCTAATAATAGTCCTTTTTTCTTTTTCTTTTTTGACCTGTCAAGAAAAGTGGTGAAAAAGGGACCATTAAGAGCTATGGTTCCACAGTTATTTAGTTGGTATCATTATCCTAGGAATGCAATGAAGATTGATACTGAGGGTACATATTTCATTTGGCATTAGTCTGGTTATGTTCAAGTAAAATTGTAGAAAACTGAAAGTTGTCCAGTCAAACAGCATACTATTTGTAGATAAAGCTGGGTGTAAATCTGATTAACCCTACCTTAAGTAGTAGTAAACTAGACATTATATAAGCTACTGTAGATCTTAAACTAAACTCTTGTATGTAAGAACCTTACCTTAAGTGGTAGTAAACTAGACATTATATAAGCTACTGTAGATCTTAAACCTAACTCTTGTATGTAAGAACCCTACCTTAAGTGGTAGTAAACTAGACATTATATAAGCTACTGTAGATCTTAGTGGTAGTAAACTAGACATTATATAAGCTACTGTAGATCTTAGTGGTAGTAAACTAGACATTATATAAGCTACTGTAGATCTTAGTGGTAGTAAACTAGACATTATATAAGCAACTGTAGATCTTAGTGGTAGTAAACTAGACATTATATAAGCTACTGTAGATCTTAAACCTAACTCTTGTATGTAAGAACCTTACCTTAAGTGGTAGTAAACTAGACATTATATAAGCTACTGTAGATCTTAAACCTAACTCTTGTATGTAAGAATCTTACCTTAAGTGGTAGTAAACTAGACATTATATAAGCTACTGTAGATCTTAGTGGTAGTAAACTAGACATGATATAAGCTACTGTAGATCTTAAACCTAACTCTTGTATGTAAGAACTTTACCTTAAGTGGTAGTAAACTAGACATTATATAAGCTACTGTAGATCTTAAACCATACTCTTGTATGTAACATCTCTTTGACAGTGGTTCCCTAAAAAAAAGAAGAATGTATGTCTTAACTCTATTTGTGTGAAAGATGAATGTTGTCTACCTCTCATTGACATGTAAACAAAGAGGACACATGGAGACAATGAAATCAATTTCAAGGTAAATAAAATATGTCTGGCTCTGCTATGCATGCAACAAAAAAATACAGGCATTCTGAAAGTCAGTTACATGTAAAGGTATACTGTCACTACAGATATTTAAGATATAAAAGACAGGATAGTCAACATATCGGTGTCTCTTCACACTATATATTTGATTTCAGAGAAGGTCATTCAAATACATGTAGAATGAATGTTCTCCCCAAAAAAAACACAAACAAAATAGATTTTTATCACTTTTGTCTCCTAAAACTAGCCTAACAAGAATGTTTCAAAATCCCACATCTGATTTTAAAAATGTCATTGGTCCAATATTGAATGATGGTGGCCATTTAACATTATCGAATGTCTAAAACATAAAATTTCTACAGAACAATCCAAGAATTTGTTCTTTGTGATTTGTCTTCCTTAACATGTGAGGTGTAGTTGATACATGAGTAAGTACTCATCTGACAGTACATTTGTATGGAATACAGAATTACAGAATTATTTAAATATACAGATTAAATATATACTTATGAACAATTGAGTTATTTTATATCATTTAGATGGAACCATAAAATTCTTCACACATATTGCCATCTGTTAACAATTGCCTCGGTTAACTTCCAAGAAGCTTGTTACATACTCTACAATAGGGCCATTATTAAACTGATGCTGTCCACCAATTTGTATTTCTGATCAATACAAAAAAGGTATCTTTAAAAGAAGAGTACAAGGAACATTCTAGCCTAACTTCTACTATAATTGTTCATTGGTTCCAGAGATGAAAATTTAAAATTTAAATGGTGCAAAGTGATGACAATGTCTGTAACACCATTTGGTCTATGTGAGCAAAAAGTGCATATTTCAAAACCAAATACCTTGTAATTGGAATTCCTACAACAAGACCATCATCACTGACATGTACACTTATCTACAAAAAAAGTGAAAAACTTTCAAAATGACACACTATAATTTCTTGCTTTCACATTCCAAGTATAATATTATACACCATCAAAAGAAACAAATCACTATTTACTTAATATACTGTATAAGGAAAACAAAAATGGAAAAACCAATGTACACAATTGTTTCACCAATGCACACTTAGAATTGTGTATATTTAAATCTTATTCAGCATATGCAAGTTCTACATACAAAAGAATGTCTGTCATACAACATGTACAACTATAAGGCTGCATCTGCTCAAATATGCAATTTTTTTTTCAGGAGATTGATACTGTAAATACTGTATGTTTAATGCATGCTTTGTGGAGAAGCAACAAATAACAGTTTTATATTCTTTCGTTTGACTCGGAACAGGGATCTAAACCATGATCTACCATACTCGAGGCAAGCATGCTAACCAAAACACCACTGTGGCGGTCAAATAAGGTATTGAAATAATATCTTTTTGACTTGGATGTTTATAAAATCTTACATTCATATTATTGACATTTTAAGTGAAAAATAGTTTTAACTAAAAAAAACTCATTGAAATTATGAGATACTAATAGATTTCATTATGCCTTGTGCATGTGTTTACTGTAGTAATATCCTGTCACCTTTAACCTTGTGGTCATACCTCTATGTCTGGTGACCTTAGGTCAACTTTCCAATCCATTAATTTCTTCATTCCCACTCCTAAATCTCTTTGAAGAGTCTGCAAAAATATTAAGGATTTATTTTTGAAAATTTAGTGTGTTGTTTATCATATGGGCTGATTCAGAAAATATCCTAACAGTAACGGATGAAATCTTCAAAAATGAGTACAATTCCTTTCTGTATTTTAATACAGTTTTTGTTACTATTATTTCACATTTACCTAATGGTAATGTATACAGTACAAAACCATCATCTAAGTTCAACATGCTACTTTATGTTACATTTATAGCACTTTTAAGATAATTGGGAGAGGGGAGGTAACTCCATTCAAAAACCACTAAAAACAAGATATTCTCTGCATAATTATCTGAAGTTCCCTCCTTTTTTAAATGAAAAAAACATACCCCCTGAACTACAGAAAATTCTATCATGATGATGTACAATTACGATTATAAAATACTTGCTTACCTTTTTCCAGGTAGAATTGTTTAAATTTTAGAGAGGTAGAATACTTCTTAACATTGTGGAGTGTTTTAAATTATATTTTTTTGTAAATCTGAATTACTGAAATGTTTTTATAAATGTTTGAAGCTGTTATTTTTTTTTTTTTTTTTTGAATTTTTTACCTCAAAAGCTTTACTAAGTGGGTTTCATATTCAGTCAATGGCTTATACTTGAAAATATATATACAAAAAAAAAAATTCTTAATCACATTTCAAACTTCTAACTTCAAGGTTTTAAAGTATGCATGGTAAGTGACATCCGAGGTGAGATAACTCCAGATCAACTTCTTGATAAATTGGTCAGCTGCTGTGATGTAATAAAAGATCAAGAGGCTGTTATATGACCTTTTGTAAACAGCTAAAGAGCAAGCTGATATAGAAGTTGTGAAATGCACTTAATATACTAGTAATGCAAAAACATGTATTACCATTGGATCTATTTTTCTTCCTATTCTTCCTGTACAACGACATATCATTCTAAATCTCAGCTTACTCATTAGCCTAGGCACTTTGTTCACTGGTGGTTCACATTCATCCTTAGATCTCTCCTCTTCTTCAGTCTTAGGTAAAATGACCTCTGACCTATCTACATTGATATCCAACCCAGCTGTATTGACCTCTTTCCTAGTTGAACTGACATCAGTTGTATTGCCCTTTGACCTTCTATCTTTAAGGACGACTTCTAGGGCAGACTGAATGGTTTCATGTAGCCACAAATCATTTCTGACAATTACCTTTTTTATATCCCAAAGAGACACCCCTATAAAAATATTTTTAATATCTTATTCCAACTTTCATTATCTTCATCTTGGATAAGTCATTTTCAAGGACAACTCAAGAATAGAATGAAATTATGTGGCATATTTAAATATATATCAAATAAATTATATTCTTCATTTAACAAGAGTGGCCCAGGTGGCTCAATGAGTTAGGTCGTTGGATCTAACAGCTCTACAAGCCTATCACCAATATCATATGGCGTGGGTTCGCGCCCAGCTTTGTAAATTACAAAAAAGGGTGTACTCGACTCGCAGCCGCAAGTGATAAAGTTTACCAGTTGCTTGCCCAGGGTCGGTGGTTCTCTCCGGGTACTCCGGCTTCCTCCACCACTAAAACTGGTCGCCATGATATAGCTGAAATATTGTTGAAAGTGGCATTAAATACCAAAATTCAAATTCAAATTCATTTAATAAGACTCAACAGTAGTAATCTAACTTCTTCAATTTTTTAAATTCTCAAAGAAAACATGTTTTAACACATTTCCTTTTTTCATTTATAATATTATAAAATATATATATAATATCTTAGCTATTCAAATTTAATTTTTAGACCAACACCTAGGTTCCAATCATGTTTTAATATACCTGGTAAAGTGTTTCTGTCTGCTCTTAAAATACATATAAACACCCTCTCCACTGATTTCAAGTTGGCAATCTGATTATATTTAGATAAGTTGGCTTCAAAGTAAATTTTTCCATCTGTAACAATAACCTAAAAAATAAGATTTTGAATGTGTATGATTATCAAGGTTGTATGAGAATACAGTCCAATGTCAAAGGCAACATATTGCTGATCTTAAAATGTTTTCTAACATATGTCTAATACAATGTATACATGTACATGTACCAATATTTGAGTTACGGTTATGGTGCTTAATGCCACTTTCAAAAATATTTCAGCTATATTGTGGCAGTCAGTTTTATTGATGGGGGAAACCGGAGTACCAGGAGAAAACCACCGACCTGTCACAAGTCACTGACAAACTTTATCACATAATGTTGTATCGAGTATCACCTCTCCCGAGCGGGATTCAAAGTCACAACGTTAGTGGTGATAGGCACTGATTGCATAGGTAGTTGTAAATCCAACTACCATATGATCACGACAGCCCCTACCAATATTCGATACTGGTACTAGATATTTGTGATTTATATTTGAATATTTTATTAAAATATTCACTAGTTATGTATTAAATTAGAATGATTGATCACTGTTGATTGTTGGCTGCTTAATTAACCTTCAGCAGCAAATATTCAGAACAAATGCAACAATGTTAAAAAAAAATAGAAATGAGAGAGGAATGGGAGTATCAGTGCAGCAACTTTTGACTGCAGCTACAAAAATATGGAGAGTTGGGCCTGTAGCTGCTACAAATGGCCAACTCATTTTCAAAATCTAATTAAACAAGGGTCTTTGAAGGCAATGGAGCATGGGACTCTCCAAACACAACACACTCTGGTCCAAAGAAAGGCTTTAGTGTACAACCGGACACCCCCCACTGGTACCCATTACTGAATAAAACAATGTTGCTTTAGATAAGTGAATCATTCAAACTGTGAACCCCTCCCCCCCCTCCCACACCTGTGGTTCGTCATACTTTAACAGTCTTACTTGCTGGTCAATATTGACTTTTGTATATATTTTTAAAGTCTTTACTTAATTTTCAGGCATAAATAAACAAATATAATACTGTAGTTATGTCTACACATCTGGATAAGTTGAGGTCTATGGTTCACTCACACTGTAAGGGTTCATTAGATTTGATTTATTGTGTTTAATGCCACTTTCAGCAATATCATGGCGACTAGTGTTAGTGGTGGTAGAAGCCGGAGTACCCAGAGAGAACCACCAACCATGGGCAAGCAACTGGTAAACTTATCACTTGTGACTGCACCCTCTTTTGTAATTTACAAAGCCGGGCGCGAACCCACGCCGTATTGGTGATAGGCTTGTATGAGTTGTTAGGTAATCCAACTACCTAATTCATTGAGCCACCCGGGCCCCATACTAAGGAAATTTACAAATAAATGTTCACCACTGGTTTTTAGTGGGGTTTGTGTTGCTTGACCTTTAGTTTTCTGTGTAATGTTTTATAGATTGTTGTTTGTCCTTTGTCCCTTTCCTTTAGGCCATTGTATTGTCTGTCCTTCTATTTATGGTTTCTGATTACTCCTTTGTCCCTTTCCTTTAGGCCATTGTATTGTCTGTCCTTCTATTTATGGTTTCTGATTACTTCTTTGTCCCTTTCCTTTAGGCCATTGTATTGTCTGTCCTTCTATTTATGGTTTCTGATTACTTCTTTGTCCCTTTCCTTTAGGCCATTGTATTGTCTGTCCTTCTATTTATGGTTTCTGATTACTCCTTTGTCCCTTTCCTTTAGGCCATTGTATTGTCTGTCCTTCTATTTATGGTTTCTGATTACTCCTTTGCATTTGGTATCTTCAAACTTTTCTTTCGATACTTTTTGTTGTTTTATTATTACAAGTAAATGTGGAATGTCTTCAATTCTTTCTTTCGATACTTTTTATTATTACAAGTAAATGTGGAATGTCTTCAATTCTTCATTTTCAGTCAGATTTATTTTAATTGTATTTGTTCATACATTAACACTTGCAATCCAAGTGAACATGATAAATAAGCAATCATTAATTATGTCACGGTCACATGTGTCTTGTTTCATTATGCTCAATCTAAATTCTAATTTTTAATTACTAAACACACAAAATTAAAATATCTCATTTCATTCCCATGCACAAAACAAGTCTATTTTACTTAATGCATGATACTAACATTTTCAGCATCTATTTTCCCTTTGATTTCTTTATTTATAAACTTTTCAGTCCCTCTCCCTGCAGTGCAATAAAATTTTACCATGTCAAGTGGGGATAACTCGATAATTTGATAAAATGAGGTCGTCACAAAGAAAATTAGATACCTGTTACTATGATAATTAAGGTGTTAACGGCGTTTTTCTTGTTGATGTGATGTTTTTCATATATAATACTTAAAAGAAAATTGATTAAAATCAATAAATATATTTGCTTTTTTAATATTCAAGCGATATAAAGAATATTACAGACACTTATCCCCCCTTAAGGAGCTCTCTTTTTTTGTTAACTGGTTTACTAATTAAAAACTTATTTCATTCATTATGGAAACCAGTACAAGTAGACAAGGATATTGATTGACATCAAACACAGTTTCTGTTTTTGTGGGCAAGTTGTTGATTGATACAAATGTATATACTACAGATCTATTTGTCTACATTAAAGTTTAACAAATAATTAATTATTATTATTATCAGAGATCTCATGTCTCCGTTTTTATAGACAATGTTAGATGTTATAACTTTTTTATGTATTTTATCTTGTGATGTACAAATGTATACTTTTAAAATATACTGTGCTATTTCCATTAAAATATTGAATTGAAAACAATATATTTATAGGTCTTTAGTCATTACCAAATTACTCATTGTTTGCTAACGATGTCGAAATCAACAAAATACATTTTCTTACGGTTTTTCCCGTTATCAAATCGTGACTCATAAGTCATATTACTGATAACAATTATTTTCTAGTTCTTTTCATTTAATATTGTGGAGTTATCCTGATAGAACACAACAAAATTTTACGTAGTTCACTTTAAACTCTTATATATATCTCAATGTGTACCATCCAGAAATGTCCCAAAATGCACACAATTACTGGTTAACTATAATAGTTTAAGAAAAATAAAGTTTGACTGACGAATATATTTTAAGAGAATGTATAGATAGAGATGTATATATTGTGTTATAAAAATGTTTGAATGGTATAGAACTATGGCTGATAAATTCCACCAATCTGTTCTATTTTCATTTCCTTTTTAGCCATTGTTATTTGTTTTACATTTTCAATCAATTTCTTTGGTCAGTATCTTTGGCAGATTTCTTGCATATTTGTAGATATCATTCCAATCCAATGGGCCTATTATTTCCTTACTAAATTAGTAATGGGTTCTTGGACATCTATGGGAACAGAAACCCTGACAAACAAGGATGTGTGTAATGAGACATAATATATTGAAAAATGTTCCCATGAAACCACTGTGTTATTAAATAGATAAGTAGAAACAGTATATTTTATTCTTGCAGGTTGGCGAGATGGAGGAGAAAATGAACAGATCTGATACAGGTAAGAGAAAATCATACATGTGATAATGTCAGCAGGTCTTTGCAGGAGATTTGTCTTAAAAAGCCAGGAGATTGGGGGTCTGATCAGGGAGATTTTTTTTCGACGTATAACAACTTTTACTCTTCTAGTGTAATTTATGTACAAAATGCACATATTCATACTTGTATGCATGTAAATAACACTAACGTTCTCATCTAGAGTAGTTGTCTTTTTCAAGAAAATGTCTGTCAATTTCTTGTTCTTATCGACGCAAACGGAATTCTGCTTATGACTCATTGATGTAACATATGTCTTTGTATATCGTTTTTACCTCCGTATGTGATACCAAAATGCGAATTGCATACTGTGCAGTACACATACGATTCCCCTTTATCACTACTGGTGATGCAGTCAAATTCTATTTTCCACTTTTCTTGAAATTTGCAGGCGTATTTAATTTCGTTAGCTGGTCTATCGGGACACGACGAGCGTCTTTTACGAGAAGCCATTTCAAAAATGTCGAACCCCTGTCAAAAACTTTACTATTAAACAAACAAAGTGATTAGTTTTTAAGATTTAATTGCTGGAAATCAATACAAAATCACCAAAGCGTCGTAGATTAACAGGTAGATTGACAGGTGTAATCAGCTGATGTGTTGCTAATTATAAACACCGGGAAAGTACCTAGGTAAAATCGATACCGGAAGTCGATAGATTGGACGCAATTTCAACTTTTTGACAAAGATTATGAATCCGGTAGATTTTCTACCAATTCCGGGACTTGCATTTTTAAGGGTCGAATCCGGGAGCTATCACATGTATGGAAAATGAACAGATCTGATACAGGTAAGAGAAAATGATGTAAATGTAATTGATACCTGGTTAGGGTTATGGTGTTTAACATCATTTTCAACAATATTTCAGATATATTGGGGCAGTCCGTTTTATTGGTGGAGGAAACAAGAGTACCCGGAGAAAACCACCGACCTGCCACAAGTCACTGACAAATTTTATCACAGAATGTTGTATCAAGTATACCTCCCACAAGCGGAATTCGATCTCACAACGTTGGTGATGATTGGCAAAATATCTATTTATGATGAGTAGAAAATAATGTGGTGTAAAGAAGGTTGTTATTGTATAGTGTATCTAAAAAGTAACAAGGTGAGAAATCATTTCATGCTTATATTAATGTACTTACAGATATACGTTACAGTCAGGCTCTACTCTTTGAACATATTGTCATTCGAGGAAAAATTGAGGAAACAGAAAAATTGTTTGAGAAATACAAAGATATCTTGGACTATGAAATTTTTATTGGTAAGATAGATAGATGTATACTTTCTTGGTAAGATAGATAGATGTATACTTCATTGGTAAGATAGATTGATGTATACTTCATTGGTAAGATAGATAGATGTATACTTTATTGGTAAGATTTACAGATGTATACTTTTTTGGTAAGATAGATAGATGTATACTTTATTGGTAAGATTTACATATGTATACTTTTTTGGTAAGATAGATAGATGTATACTTTATTGGTAAGATTTACATATGTATACTTTTTTGGTAAGATAGATAGATGTATACTTTATTGGTAAGATTTACATATGTATACTTTTTTGGTAAGATAGATAGATGTATACTTTATTGGTAAGATTTACATATGTATACTTTTTTGGTAAGATAGATAGATGTATACTTTATTGGTAAGATAGATAGATGTATACTTTATTGGTAAGATAGATAGATGCATACTTTATTGGTAAGATAGATAGATATATACAATGTACTTTATTGGTAAGATAGATAGATGCATACTTTTTTGGTAAGATAGATAGATATATACAATGTACTTTATTGGTAAGATAGATGTATACTTTATTGGTAAGATAGATAGATGTATACTTTAATCATAAAAGAACATATACATCAATATCATAATTAAAACAGGTAAAAATTATACATCAATATCATAGTTAAAACAGGTAAAAATTATATCTGGCAGAAATAAAATATGTTCACAGCAAATTAATGTACAAATAGACACACATAATTGATGTATCCTGTATATACAGCAATGCAGTTCATTTTACTGCTGCAGACAAATATACCAGGTAATTTCCTTTGATATCTCGTAGAGAAATACAAGTAAGAGGTAAAAGTTGTTTGAAATTTCACTTTGAAGGCATATGTAATTTCTGTGACACCTAAGTCAACTTGGTAGTTGACTTGTACATTATCACTACTATAATATGTTTAGAAATAAATCCCCCTTTATAGTGGTACATTCAGAAAATTGATAATTGAATGAGAACCAAATGATGGTGCCAAAGGAAATTCTTATGTAAAGGATGTATTTAACAATAAACTATATAACCATATCTCTGGTACCCAACACAGTATAGAATATGTATGTACCTCAATGAAAACAGACAACAGAAGTACAGTAACACTGCATCAATTTTTACTTCTAAATTTTGGATTTGGTAAATATTACTGATATAATTACATTGTTATATGTTCAACATTTTAGAAAATAAACATTTTCAGCTAACCTGTTCCAAAGGACTATATGAGATATTTATTATTATTTCTTTACATTTGTCATGTTAATCTGTATCCATTAACTTTTCATATTTTAGACTTTTCTAAACTATATACATGTATGTAACTTTTTGTCAGTTTGCCAAGGTTTACCAGCCATGTCACAATATTGTAGATAATAATTATTGTCCTTTTACAGAGACAGACCAGACATGTAATTGTGCCAAGATTTATGAGTCGTTTCCTTATGCCTCATTGCCAGATGATGCCAACCAAATGGAAGATTTATTAGAAGTTATATTAGATGATATTCGTGCTGGAATTTGTCACTGTCGGCCAGATGATGCTAGTCGACTTCGTGATTGTAAACCATCTCTTAATTTAGTACATTTAGCTGCAGGTCTAGGTGACCTTGACATTGTAAGACTCTTGTTTAAATATGGTTGTAATTTTAATGTGAAGACAAGATTAACTGAAAGAACAGCTCTACATTTTGCTGTTAAAAAACACAAGATAGATATTGTAGATGTCTTATTATCTCATAATGTTGATGTTAATGCACAGAGCAATCCAGACAAGATAACTCCATTAGCTCTTGCTATGATTAGTCGTTACAGGGATATCGTTGAGAAACTGTTGAAGGTCAAAGACATTGATTTAGACCTTCGTAATATTAGTAATGAAGGTCCTCTGATACTGGCAATGCATTTGGTTAATGAGGACTTTTTTGGAATGTTGTTGGATGCTGGTGCCAATCCAAATGTCATGGATGATCGTGGAAACACAGCTTTAATGTTAGGTACTGTCAGAGGAGCTGCATATGTCAGGAAACTGATAGCAAAGGGAGTTAATCTAAATGCTAGGAACAGACGACATGAATCAGCATTATTCTTTGCTACTTATGTTGGTATGTATAAATAGTGATTATTATAACTGGAGAACTGACTTTTAAAACCAAAATCTAGCTGTCAGAGCAAGTTGTACTATGGACTGTTCCATTTAGTCATACATGGTATCTAGGAATGACACTTTTAAAATAGGGTGAACCTGGCGGTAGCATTTTTTCCTTTTCGGTAAAACTGTTTTAGACATCCAATCATGGAAGCTATTTTAAAGGTGCCATCCAATAGGTACCATGTATGTTTTAATGAAACAGTCCTGACAAATGAAATATGAATCAATTGATAATTTCACAAAGCATTATGGGCTACAAGTTACTGATTGGTCAAGAGGTAATGAAAATGATTGCAGAAGTTGAAAATCAGAAATGGATAATTATCTCACCAATACACAAGAGAACAGGTTTTAATATATAATAATATAGAAAACATCATACCAAAACGTTTTTCTTTACAGCAATATGTGCTCGTGACATGTTTATTTAGATTTTTCACATGTGTACCCCAGGGTTTCCTCTGGGTTGAATTTTTTTTGAGCCAACACTTGAGCCAAAAACTAAATTTTTGAGCCACTTTAAAATATTTTGAGCCATAAATACTTCAAAAATTCAAAACGCACATAAATATTAATCATTTATTTATTTTCTTACTGCATACATGTTAAAACAATATAAGGGTACATGTACTTTTTGAAATACAATAGCACAATACTGTTTCAGTTACTATTACAACCATAAAAGACAAGTACATGTAGATAAAAAATACGATATAACACTCTGTTGTATAAGTTACTATCATAACCATAAAAGGCAAGTAAGTAAAAATACAGACTGTAAAAACTGTTCTATTTTTTTTAAACTGAGCAAATTCTCCTCTGCTTTCGTGATGACCACCTCCTAAAAGCTTCTATAAAATTAAAGCCACGGTCTCCCCTTCTTCCATTGTTCTCGGAAATTCCTTGTCACTTTTTTAGTCACAGATGCAGATTTAGGCTTGTCTGCAATCTCTGGAACATCGTTGGCAGGCTATGATTCTTCCTGCAGTGCATCTTCAGTTTGCACTGCCTGCTTGCCATGACCCCATAATTCGGACAGTTTCATTACTTTTCCCGGAGTATTACTTTCAAAAACTAATTTTCTTTTCCGTCCCATTTTAAAAACGTAAAATAGAGTTAAATATTTCGATGCGTTTAAAACGATAGTGCTAAAATAAATGACAAGTTTCTTAAAATATGAAAACAATTCACCCGAGACCATTAATTAACACCTTTGTTTGACTTACCTTTTATGTATTTTACAAGTTAATTATCCTATCAACAGATAAACATTACGAACAGCTGATTATCGATTTTCTGTCACTTGATCAGTTCATGGGTAACATTCGAAGCTTTCCGAATAGCGTTATGGGCGTTCCGAAGTAACGAACTAGAAAATGACCGCCACAACAGACGATGAACATTCGAAATCTTTTGCGCCACATTTTTGAGCCAAAGTAAATATTTTATCGCCAAAATAATAGATTTTTCGCCAAATGCGCAAATGGCGCACGCCAGCGGAAACCCTGGTGTACCCTATCACTATGTGACCCAGGCCTAGGTGGTTCATATCTTATCACATTGTGTTTGACACATGAACATATATGATGCTGTTCTTCTCACAGTCACCGAGTCGCAGTAGGGTTGGCATTTATGAACATAAAACATATCCCAAAGTTAATTAGTGAGCTAGTCTCGTACAAAGGGGACATCATCTTCTCATTGAATGTATATACATGTATCTTGTTCTCGCCATGACATAGCTGGAAAAAACTGCTCATTTGGCATTAAACAACAATTGCTATGGATTGGTGTATATAGATATTGCATCCCAGATATGGAGCCATCAACAAGATACAATAAAGAGATGAGTTACTATTACAAATACTGTCACCAATGTGTAAGACATTACTTCATGTACAGGTAATAATGAATACAGACATTAGCTACAAATATTACTACCACACAGTTCACATTACATGTAGGTATTTTGTAGCTTTATTTACATTATTTTCTATGGTCTTATTTCTGTATGTTGATTATACACCATTGATATTTTACAGAAAATGAAGAAATTGTGACCTTATTGTTAGAAGCTGGAGCTGACCCAAATTTGACCTCTACAGATGGTACAACAGCCCTGTTAACAGCATGTTACCAAGGATCTACAAAAATTGTCCAAATTTTGGTAGATCATAATGCAGACATCAAGGCCAGTAACCCTCAGAGGTACTCATCAATTCATATTGCTGCTTGGAATGGATATTTTCAGATTGTCAATATACTACTGAAGGCAGGGATGCACCATGACACACCTACACGAGATGGTAATACCCCTGTTGCCTTGGCAGCACATGGAGGTCATCAGAGTGTCCTTGATATTTTATTACCTTTAGGATGTAATGTTAACAATGCTGATAAAGACCAGGACACAGCTTTACATTATGCTGCATACAACAATATGGTGGATGGAGTTAGAAAACTCCTTGAATGTGGCGCAGACCCAAACTGTCAAAATAGCTTCAATGCCACGCCCCTTTGGAATGCTGTTTACATGAAACACAAAAATATTGTAAAATTACTTCTGACAGCTAATGTAAACATGGAAGTTTTGAGTGTTGGTATTAATCAACATTCACAGAGTGACACAGCTATAAAGATTTATGCAGAGCCTCGCTCACCATTGTATGTGGCTGTTGACAGGGGATCATTTGAAATTCTCCTGTTGTTAATAGCAGCAGGCTACAACCTACATAAAGAAGCTTGGGTGTTTAACAATGATCAATATCCTTGTGATTGTTCTCTAAATGTTAAATCCTTACTGAAGAAGTTTGCAGCCGAACCCCCGAGGCTCATCTCATTATGTAGGAATTTCTTCAGAAAAGCATTAGGTCAAGAAATTCATAATGAAGTTCAGGATCTAGAACTTCCAGTTACTCTTCAGAATTATTTGTTATTAGGTGATGTTTTAAGTTGATTATTATTTGTTTATGTTAATGTTTCTGTTATTATTATATACTGTGATACAAAACTGTTGAGCAGAGCAATTTGTTAAAGATATTATTTAAAGAAAGGTACATTTCAGTGATCAAATATTCTAGTGGTCATGATGAGAAAAGGTTTCACATGTCATTAGAATTAATGATAGGAAAACTATTTTTAAAATAGCCTTTCAGAAAATATTGGAGTAATAATTTTGATGATCCTTTATAAATTTGTGTTGTTAGCACAGCCTACTATTTGCCTACCATTTTACTAACACACCGAATCCACCTACATTAGTTTTCAGTTTTTTAATATTACATGTCTCTTCAATTTTGTTTTTTAAATATCCTTATAGTTTGTAGCCTATATTCCCACCTTGCCACTTTGTCCAGTCATTCAGAACATATTAATGAATCCTTTCATCTTTACTATGCTTCCTATCAGTACTAGATATCCATGTATGTCTTTGCAAAGCTTAGAGACTATTGAAATAATATAAAAATAATAATCCACAAAAATGTACCCTATTATGTAAAGGTTTTTTTTTTGGAGGGTGTAAAATCTAGTGGTTTTGAGTGAAAAATGTATACAAAAATGTACATGTACATTTGTACATTAAAAAGAACATAAATACACACCATGGAGTTTGGAAGGCAAATCTTGGACCACCTTTTCCTTTATCTTTTTTTTTCTTAATACACAATAGAACATATTTAAGTAACAAGTGTATTTATGTATTTATGCCAACTATGTTGAAGATTATGTCAGAGTACATGATTGGACATGTTGAAGTTTATGTTAGAAGACATGCTTGGACGTGTTGAAGTATGCCATCACTCAAATTTAATCAATTTGTTCAGTCATTGTCAAGAGAACTTAAAAGTCTATGATATATTGAACTGTTAATAAATTTAATGTCATTATTTATATTTGAACACATTGGTTATTATACTGTGACATAATTATGTGATGATTTCTGTATTGGCCGATACAACTAGCCTTGGACCAATAACAAGACCAATACAGAAATCACCATATCTTAATCATAATATTGGTCAGATGTGATAATGAATGCTTAATAGAGCTTCCATTTGTATTCAAATCCTGCATATTGTTATATATTTGCCATTAATTAATCATTATTGAACCTTTACTACTAATTTATATTACAATGTATTTATATCAGCCTTTGTTCACTTTAACTTGAAAATGTCTTTCAAAAGAAATGTTTTAAAGAACTTGGTTGGTATTATGATTTTTTACCAAATTAGAATGATATTTATTGAGTATCTCTCCAAGCTGAATTGAAGTATCAGATTGTTTATTCTTATTGTATATTACAGTCATTACATACAAACATGGTTACAGGTGATTTGGACTTGGTTTAGATTTTTGCCTTTTATCCTGCACTCGCTCTGTTTGAGCAGTCAAATTGTATCGACTTGATCAATTAATGTTCTATATAATCACTGATCAAATTATAGCATTTCTTGTACCTGATCAAATTATAGCATTTCTTGTACCAGATTCATATAGTGTGAACCGTCAGCAATGGTAACAGAAGTTGAAATAGGTAGAAAAGTGAGATGTTTATCGTCACTTTCAAATATATATTGTGACCATCAGACTGAGAGAGGTAATTCTGAACAGTTATAATGCAATGGCAGGTGAGACCTCTGGACTTGGGGAGGTGTCTGGTAATATTAACAATTGAAGTGGGTATCAGTGCTCCAATCAACATGAATCATGAATGGTGTTGGTCATTGTCAAGATTTTGCAAGCACCATTTTCATTGGCTAATGGTTTAGACAAATGTTATTATACTTGAGAAGAGGACAGTTTTTGTGAGAGGTTTTTTGTTCTACAAATTTAGTAGGAAGTTAAATTTTACAGAAATACAGTGATTAGGATTAACATTTTAATAATGGGACATTTTCTATTGACATTCAGAATTTCAATGGGCCATTCTTTGTAAATATTTCTGATTTCAGTGGGACATTTTCAGATGGAATGTGATAAATAGTGCATGGCCCCCTCTAATCCCAATCACTGGAAATAAACCATACCAAATTGCCATGCTTAAATTCGTTCACGAAGATACCCTAGTAATAAAATGTTTTCATATTTTTGTAAATATCACGATTTATAAATCATATAAAATGTAGCATTTCAATTTTATCAGAAAAATAAAAAGCTAATAAGAAGAATTGTTTTATAATATAAAACTTTGTTAGAATCCAGAAAAGAACGAGATTATAAATAAAACATCCATAACCCCTGTCAAAACCAGTTCTTATAACTGAATGGTAAAATACCTTTTATTGAAGAGAAATTTAGGCGATTAGCTGAAAAAACTTTCATACAAAAGGGAAAAAAAGGCTTAATAATAATAGGAGGCTTTCGTGGTCGCATATCATTGTGAGTTTGAATCCCGCTCACAATATAATTGAAATATTGTTGAAAGTGGCATTAATCACATGAACCCTAATAATAATAATAATAAATGTACACAGCTAAAAGTGCCGCATATGATTATCATATCTAGCCGGGGGCCTGGGTGGCTCAATGAGTTAGGTAGTTGGATCTAACAGCTCATACAAACCTATCACCAATATGGAATGGGTTCACGCCTGGCTTTGTAAATTACAAAAAACGGTGCACTCGACTCGCAGCCGCAAGTGATAAAGTTTATCAGTTGTTTGCCCATGGTCTGTGGTTCTCCAGCTTCCTCCACCACTAAAACTGGTTGCCATGATATAGCTGAAATATTGTTTAAAGTGGCGTTAAAACACAAAAAATCAAATCATATCTAGCTCGATTCATGCGTGGATCTTGCGTATCTGAACACATGATTTTTATATGATTCTCATAATATTGTCATGATGTATGGCACATTTGTATGTGCATTAATAATAATAATGATGATGATAATAATATAATAACTT
The DNA here is from genome assembly GCA_002080005.1 of Gigantidas platifrons. Classification (NCBI taxonomy): domain Eukaryota; kingdom Metazoa; phylum Mollusca; class Bivalvia; order Mytilida; family Modiolidae; genus Gigantidas; species Gigantidas platifrons. The sequence goes on along the minus strand of MJUT01019777.1, from coordinate 15,329 downwards.
CTTCAATTAAAGAAGGTAACTCAGTGAGAACTTGTCTAATTAAAGAGGGTAACTCAGTGAGAACTTGTCTAATTAAAGAGGGTAACTCAGTGAGAACTTGTCTAATTAAAGAGGGTAACTCGGTGAGAATTTGTCTAATTTTCAATGACTCTCCAAAACAATCAACAATTACAATTTACAAACATATAAATTTTGTAATTAGAAATATTTCATATCTGTAAATGGATATAAAATACATTGGTGTTCTGTACAATGCTTGCCAGGAAGTGGTTGTAACACTGTTTTTATGATATATGGTTAATCGTTTAATATTTTGATAGCAGAATACTTTATATACAGCATTGTCGTGTGTGCATAATATCTCACTTTCTTTATTAGGCCAAGAGGAGCAATTTGCCCAGGGACAAAACATTTTTGCAGCAGTTGCTAGCTGGGCAATTCTAGAAGCCCAGCAAACTTTTTTTGGAGCCCACCAACTGACATAACACATGAAATATTCAAAATTTCAGTAGCCAATATGGCTACTTTCTGACAATTTTCTGGGGTCCACTCCAAATTTTAGTGGTAACTGGGCACCTGTTAAATTTTATCACTGTCTCTCATGGCAGTATCATGCTCCCTTGGTCAGACTCTTTATTTAACTATATGTCATGATTTGAAATATAGAATGCTGTCATTGAGTTTATTATATACAATGTATAACTGTTTTTTAATTTATTTCATGTTGTACAATTTAATCATTGTTTTAATTAAAATCATGTTTTTTTTTGTTTTTGGTCAAGTATTTTTTTAATATTTCCATGAATTAGGTACATGTCATGTTCAGTCAGATATGAAATCTATGTACAATGCAAAGAAAATTATACCATACCAAGTGGTCATGTGAACAATTGCCATAACTTGGCATTCGTCTATTGTGTCAACATCAGTGGGTTTTGTGTCGTCTGTCTGTAGACACACTGGTTTCTGTGCAATAACTTTTGTTCCAAATGAATGATCCTTCTGAAATGTTTGACACAATGATCCTTCTAATGCATAGAGTTATTATGTAATTTTTATCGTTTTTGCTAATTTGAATGGATCCAGTGAAAAACATGGCCACCGTGTGGAATTTTTGTTTCTGATTAGCAGAAATTAAATAACTCTTTTCCTTTGACTACAAAGTCCAAATGCTATTTAACTTGATGTTTGTAAGGTCCTATATTAATTTTCCTCATTTTATCTTTATTTGGCTTAAAAACAGCCACCATTGTCTATTTTTGTTTCTTATTTGCTAAAACTTAATTTTTAAAGTTCAGAAACTTACAAATCCAAATGATTTTCCACTTAGTACAAATGATGTTTCTTATTTCAACTTGATCTGGCAAAAACATGGTTGCTTTATGCAATTCCTGATTTGATTGGCTGAAACTTTAAAAGCATTCTTTTCTGAAGGTTCAACTCTGAATGACGTGTAAGAAAAGTTTGAAGGTGCTGAAGAAGTTGTAAATCAGATAATACAATGGCACAAAGACAAACAATAGTCCACCATTACTGCAGAGAAAATCAAAGATCAAGTAACACAAACCTCACTAAAATATGGGGTTGAAGTTGGGTGCTTCGGAAGGGTGTAAGTAGTTCCTGCTCCACTAGCAACACAAACATCATCTGATATGGAAATCTTGTTGGACACAAATATACATAAATAAATACAAACAAGCATTCCGAGAGTATTGCATGGCAATACATAGTACCCTACCGACTGAGTAATACGAGAATAGAATGCTTAACTTCCTTCCAAATTTGGTATAAACTAAATATAAATACCCCTAAGTCCAAATATATCCTGGTGTACTTACCGGTACACTAAAAACTAAACTAAAAACTGTGTCTTTGAGACACGAGATGTGCTGATCCTTATTCAAACTAACCTAAATAGAAAACTTAACCAGAGTCGTTCATGCATAAAATGTAGGTCAAATTGACCTAATTAACAATGAACCCTGTAGTACTATCTAAGATCTATCTACTGGCCAGGTATCATTGCTGTACCATGTCTAGTTGTTGAGAAAAAGATCTAAACGCAATAGCAAAAGTCGTTGAAAGCCTTTAAAATCATCGTACCGGAAGAAAATTCGAACTTGACCTGTAACCTATCATGGTAAAACTATATACCAAATATCATATCAATATCTGCAAGCAGGACCAAAAAAAGTGCGGAAAACTAATTATTTGTGTGAATTTTCTAAGTCCAAGGGCCATAACTCAGCAAAAAATCAACAGACCAAAACAAAATTCGAACTTGATCTGTAACTTGTCATGGTTAAGCTATATACCAAATATCAAAGTGCAGAAAACTGATCTGCCGGACAGACGGACGGAGTGCAAACCTAAAGTCCCCTTCGACTTCGTCTTTGTCGGTAGGGGACTAAAAAAAGTCCGGAAAACTTGAAATTTGAACAAAAATTACAAGTGCAAGGGCCATAACTCAGCCAAAAATCATTCGACCGGAACGAAATTCGAACTTGATCTGTAACTCATCTAGATATAGCCACATATTAAATATGAAGTCAATATATCAAAGGACGTAAAAAAAAAGTTCGGAAAACTTAAAATTTGAAAAAAAAATACAAGTGCAAGGGCCATAACTCAGCCAAAAATCATTCGACCGGAACGAAATTCGAACTTGATCTGTAACTTGTCATGGTTAAGATATATACCAAATATCAAATCAATGTCTGCAAGCACGACGAAAAAAATGTGGAAAACTGATCTGCCGGACTGACGGACAGACGGACAGAGTGCAAACCTAAAGTCCTCTTCGACTTCGTCGGTAGGGGACTAATAACGTGAATAAAGCATGATCCCCCTACAAAACCTCTGGTGCTCCTAAAGGATAAGCATTTCCTGTTCCACAAGTGGCACCTGTCTTGTTACTTTTGTAAAAAATCTTACAGTAAGTCATGAATGGGGAAGGACTGGATTGTGATAATAACAAATGGAACATATTCGTGATCATTTGTGACAGATATATTCTGTAACTGTTACCCAAGTCACGATGGTGTCCGTAATAGTTATGATTTCTAGTTAAAATCTAGAACCAATTGGTTCAGTAACTTTCATGTTAGCAGCAACCCTCTATCAAGGAAATCATTATAGGAACCATAAGCTCTGGAATATCATCTCAACTGAGATATATATACTCCATATGCATGTGTTGCTACATATAAGTGAAAAGTTAAAAATTTCATATTTTACTGGTCCCTACTGTCAATTTCTAGGTATAGGTCAAGGCATGAAGCAGACCTAACTAGTTGTACCTGTGGTATCCTTTATTTCAAGTTCAATGGTATAGATACAATCAAGATAATCGCCAAGCTTGAAATTATTTATTGAAAGGAAATCCTCTAAATGATCTATAAAAATATGTACTGCTACACTTTGTGTAAGGAATATTCAGTTGTTTCAGAGATGACTTTTAAAACATTTCCCCAAAATGTTCCTGTGCTAAGCTTTTAATGGCCATCTTAGATTTACAATCCATACAAAATACATAGGCTTTGTAACAAACCATTCAAACATCAATCATTCTTGTACAGTTTTTGTCTAATCAAGATTGTAGCTTCAGAGATTTATTTTTAACACCTTTTCCTATGTTAACCTCTGCCGTAGTGACGACTATCTTTTGGATTTCAGATAAAAAAAATATCAGATTTGTATGGGACTATACCAGGAATGGGACCGTCGTGGTCCTGATCGTATGTAATCAATGCCTATCACCACCAATATTGTGAGTTCGAATCCAATTCAGACGAGGTGTACTTGATACAACATTATGTGATAACGTTTGTCAGTTACTTGCGACAGGTCAGTGGTTTCCTCCACCAATAAAACTGACTGCCACAAAATAACTGAAATATTGTTGAAAGTGGCATTAAACACCACAACCCTTATCCTCTACCAGGAATATATCCATACATCATTCTTTATACTGGTAAATGTGGCAGTGATATCAGAAGACTACAAATTTCCCTTGTGGAACAAAGATTATTTGATATATACCTTATATACATGTAGTATAGATTAACTATTATTTGCCATGGTGATTATTTTATTTGAATGTCCCTGTGACCAAAATCAAAATATTAAAATACAAAAATGTATAACAATACAATCACATAAAAAAATAGTTAAAATTTCAAGTTAGCACCCTTTATAGATAAACTAAAAACTACTGTAACTTTCAGACTTTCTTATTTTAAATCTTTGTTCTGTTGAAATATAGTGAATCGGTAATTCAAATCATAAATCCCTTTAAACATTTTAAAAAGATTTAATTACTTCACATAAAACTACCAATACACATTATCTGAAATTTTCCAGAAAAAACATTTTATCACAATTTCCGCTTCATTTTGTCTTGTAAAAATTGTACACTGTTATTTCTTGTGATGATGTAACCTATACCAGAGGCTACTGTTGTTGTTCCTGTTAAAACCCTGAAATAGAAATAAAAGTAATACTGAAAGGTGTATCTTAATTTTGTATTAGATTCAATTAAGTCCTTTACATAACGAGCAAGATGAATAAATTCGGAATACAAAATGTAAATATATAAATATTCTTCATGGAAACAATACTGGTAAACATAGCACTAAAAAATACTGAATTTACCAGGCTTGTTTTATATCTTGTTTTAAATTTACCAGGCTTGTTTTATATCTTGTTTTAAATTTACAATGTAGTTGCAAAATTTTTGAAAGAGAGCTTAAAGAATTCTATCCTTTGGGAGCAGAAATATCAAACTTTGACAGAATCAATGAGTAGTTTCCAACCTAAACTGTATGTAATGATGTAACTTTGACAGAATCAATGAGTAGTTTCCAACCTAAACTGTATGTAATGATGTTTCATCAATAGTGTTAGTGTTTTAGGAGTTTACTGCTACTTTCAACAATATTTCAGTTATTTCCTAACACAGTAAACCATAATTCCCAGATGAAATCACCATCTCATGCAAGTCACCTTATCTCTGACAGGATAGTTATCTGTACTGATGAACAATCATTTACAAACACTAGACCACAATGCCCACCTCTAAATGGTGAGTACCCGGAGAGAACCACAGACCCTGGGCAAGCAACTGGTAAATTTTATCACTTGCGGCTGCGAGTCGAGTGCACCCTTTTTTATAATTTACAAAGCCGTATTGGTGATAGGCTTGTATGAGTTGTTAGGTAATCCAACTACCTAACTCGTTGAGCCACCGGGGGCCTGATGATTTATGTAAATTATTATTTGTGCAATATGATTTTTATGCCATCGATAAATTGATAATTCAATTAAATGAATAATCTCAATAGCTTTAAAGAAATGTAGCAAAGTCTGAATTTCATATGGCTTGGACTTCTCAAAATAAACTTCAATAAAAAATTTGACCTTCAATGAAAAATTCTTTTTAAGTACAGTGTTTCTGGCCAACTATTTTCTAAGTGTTGGTTGTTTGGGTGAGTGGATTGATATATACAAAGAAGGTAGGTGTGTTCAGAATGCCACCAAATTCGACCTAGGGTCACCAAAGTTGCAATCATACCTGTTAACCCTCCCGCATTTCGCGGGAGACTCCCGCTTTTGAGCTCGGCCTCCCGCAAAGAATGTGCCTCCCGCGCGGGAGACTAAAAACTCCCGCTTTGAAATACTTCTCCCACATTATCTCCCGCGACCATAAATTTGATTAAAATCGAAAAATTGGACGCCATTTTTGTTGTTTTTATCAGCTGGGTCATTAAAACGTTTGCGTGAATCAGCCGATTGTTACTCGGAATTCTCTCGGTTTTTACTAGAAACGCCGATAATGTAAGTTGTTTACAATATCGAATGGATAACTACACGAATCAAAGTTGTGGAAAAAGAACATTTGAAGGCGAATATCATTCAATTACTTACTTAAATACGAAAAAAACTTAAAAAAAATACAATTCAACTATGTCACAATCAAGGAGACGTTGGAATTCAGGACCTAGCACCCTTTCTTCAAAGAAAAAGAAACATTATTGCAAATTCTTGGAGGACTGGACAAAATTATACGATCGGGTGCAGCCTACTTCTTTAGGGAATGATATGGCATTTTGCAAACTTTGTTCTACAAATTTTAGTGTCAGCCATGGTGGTGTATATGATATTAAAAGACATGCTGATGGAGATTCACACAAAAAAGCAGATGTGAGATCTGAGTTGAACAATGACACACTTTGTTCTTTATTATGTGCAAAGCAAAATCAAAACTTGTTGTGTTATGAGTACGAACCAAGTGACTCTGTTCTAAGATCAGCAAAACAAGCTGTATTGTCCTACCAAAGTGGTTTAAAGTAATGTTGCTCAGCAACAACAATAAAAGTCGTACAGTAAATTTTGTTTGCTTTAATCTAAAAATTTTAGTGTGAAAAAGTTCGTCACGTAAAATCTCCCACATTAAATAGTTGGAATGTGGGAGATCTCCCACATACACAATCTCTGAGGTTAACAGGTATGTGCAATCATTTCCCCGAGCGTTGCCAACATCATCGTAAAATTATTAACATCTATCATAGATTCTATTGGTTATGCAGATGTAAAAATCAAATCACATTGGGTGACCCCAGGCTGAGTTTGGTGGAATTCTGAACATGAAAGTACAAAATGTATGTTGTGTTAATGATCATTACACTACACTAAGATCTATCTTAATTACCACAAAGTTTGTAATGTCCAATGGTCTACAAAACCAAACACAGGAGCTGCCAAAGATGATGCTACTAATATCAACTGTAGAGATGTGTTTATCTAAAATATAAAACAAAAGATGCTGCTACTAGTATCAACTGTAGAGATGTGTTTATCTAAAATATAAAACAAAACATGCTGCTACTAGTATCAACTGTAGAGATGTGTTTATCTAAAATATAAAACAAAAGATGCTGCTACTAGTATCAACTGTAGAGATGTGTTTATCTAAAATATAAAACAAAAGATGATGCTACTTATATCAACTGTAGAGATGTGTTTATCTAAAATATAAACCAAAAGATGCTGTTACTAATATCAACTGTAAGGATGTGTTTATCTAAAATATAAACCAAAAGATGCTGCTACTAGTATCAACTGTAAGGATGTGTTTATCTAAAATATAAACCAAAAGATGCTGCTACTAGTATCAACTGTAAGGATGTGTTTATCTAAAATATAAACCAAAAGATGCTGCTACTAGTATCAACTGTAGAGATGTGTTTATCTAAAATATAAACCAATTGTAGTAATATAATAATAGAAAGATGGATCAACCAGAAATTTGTATTCTTAAGACAAAGAAAAAGGATGGCATCATGAAAGACAATTGGTCAAAGAGTGCTCAAAATACATAAAAAATTAATTAATTTCCAGGTGGTAAAAAATTCACTACCAGACCTCCGATGTGACCCTGACTGGCAGATTCTCTGAAGCTGAATGTGTACCATGTGTGTTGATGGTCATTTATATTTGTTAGATTGTTGTATGTATTCTACTTTTTCTTCTGTTACACAGCATTATAAGACCACTACTTTTTTAAAGTACAAACTTTATTGACAATAAATTATGTTTTTGAAAGAAGTCAGTGTCCATGATTATAATAGGATCATTTCAACTTCTGCAAACATTAGCAATGTACCATTAGTCATCTTCAACAATAAATATGACAGTCTTGTCAATGACGTATTATAAATATGACAGTCTTGTCAATGACGTATTATAAATATGACAGTCTTGTCAATGACGTATTATAAATATGACAGTCTTGTCAATGACGTATTATAAATATGACAGTCTTGTCAATGACGTATTATACATATGACAGTCTTGTCAATGACGTATTATAAATATAAGTCTTGTCAATGACGTATTATAAATATGACAGTCTTGTCAATGACGTATTATAAATATGACAGTCTTGTCAATGACGTATTATAAATATGACAGTCTTGTCAATGACGTATTATAAATATGACAGTCTTGTCAATGACGTACATTGTATTATAAATATGACAGTCTTGTCAATGACGTATTATAAATATGACAGTCTTGTCAATGACGTATTATAAATATGACAGTCTTGTCAATGATGTATTATAAATATGACAGTCTTGTCAATGACGTATTATAAATATGACAGTCTTGTCAATGACGTATTATAAATATGA
>MJUT01019767.1:133966-149041 GCA_002080005.1 Gigantidas platifrons | reverse complement strand
CATATAAAAAATATTGTAAATGATTTTTAGGTATATTATAAACATATAAAATTACTTCTAAACGTAATTCTCACTGAATTTTTTTTTAAAGCATATATTTCAAGCGTTATCAGAATGTGGGCGTGTCGTGAGAAATATTAACCAATCAGATGACAGATAATTTTCATTTGAAGCTGTGTATTTTTAATAATGGCTTCCAACATTTGAAAAGAGTTATACCGGACTGAAAAACGTGAGTTACTGCTTTTCGTCTGCACTATGTGAACTGTTCTGGTGATAGTTGAGTCGAAGGCGTTCATAGGTATTTACGACAGTCAGGATTTATGCGGATATTGTCCGCAATTGTGCTCTTTACTCTTGGAGTTTTACCGTTGACTGTCGTCCGAGCAAAACGTTGGTGACCTATTTTGGAGCAAAGTTTGAAGTTTGCAGGGGTGCTCTGACTTCTAGAGTGAAGCAGTTGTGAAAAATTATGTCTCGTCGGAAAGATAAATCAATATGCTAGCGAATGACAACAAAGATTGTTTGAATGTGTGATTTTTTAATATTTTTTTCAAGCCTGAAACAGAACTGGTAGTGGCTTGGCTACGTTGGTCGTTACATCCCTTGTTAGTATATAGGGTATATAGGCCGCGTGATCGTTATGAAAGGGATTCAAGCCCCTGTGCATTTACCTCATCAAAAGGTTCCATGTCAACTCGTACCTTTGCCAACTCGTACCCATTTTTTTACCAACTCGTACCCTACTATTTACCTACTCGTACCCTACTATTTACCAACTCGTATCCTACTGTTTACCAACTCGTACCTTCACTATTTTACCCATAACTTGTGCTTTTTCTTACCAACAAATACTCATTACCAACTCGTACGCTATCTGCAATATAAACTGTACATGTATTTTCGTAGCCAATGCTATGTTATTTATCAACAAGAACCTTTACCAACTCGTACCCTCTGTGTGACCAACTCCACCCTAATTTTTGCCATATTTAACATTGCGAACCTGTAATATTTTACCGAAAAAGTATTTTTAGTGTCACTTTTATCATGTACATGTACAAATTCTGGTTTTATCTCATTACCGTCTAATTCTTGTTTTTTATGCTTTATCATATTTTGTGTATATATAGTGTAATGCTATATAACTGATAGTTTGTACTATTTGTCAATGTATATTAGTTTTATTGTGCTCCACTATGTTGTTAGATAACAGAATAATAATTATGATTGTTTTTATTCATTTATTAGAAATATAACGATACTGAAAGCTGCAACCTTATATATCATTGCTGAGCAAATTCCGGCTTAGTGCCCATTCTCTAGCCATTGAAAAAGGTCGTTACTCAAATATAGAGAGACAGAATCTTGTCTGCCTGTCATGTGATACAGGAGAAGTTGAGAACGAATATCTTTTCTTTTCAACTTGTCCACATTATATATCTTTAAGAAAAACATTCTTAGGCCATACAAAGTTAATTTCTTGGTTCTCAGGCCCGCCCGCATGTGGAAATTCATCACCGCATTGCCGATTTTTTTGCAAAAATAGTAAAAAAAAAAAATTAAATGCGGTAGCGCTGTCCGTACGGAAAACACAACCCTTTTTTTTAGACAAAATGTCAATCGTTTCTGTGCAAATTCGGCACAAATGTTAGCCAGTTTTACCAGGAAACATAATAGGGGGCTTCTCCGAAGCTTGTACCTTATTGGAATTGTTTACGGAGATAAAAAATGGTACGTTGGGACCAGCGGATTGGACGTTTCCATAAAAAATTAACCACTTGTGATGTTTCTGCCACCATCGGAAGAAATAAAATTGAAATTTTCAATAAAGTAATGAAAAGATTTATACATTGCCATATTTTTCACAAAAAAAAGAAGAAAAAATGCCTCCCTCATCACTTTTTACAGCAGTAAAAGGATAAAAAAAAATGCCGCCCTCCCTCATCAATTTTGACAAAAAAGGGCCTGAGAACCAAGTAATTAACTTTGCATGGCCTTACAAAAAGTTAAAAAGTTAACATTAAAATAGTTTACAGTGAGTGATGTCGTTAAAAGCCGGCAGCCGGCGATTTTCGCCAGTTATTGTCCTTTTCTTGCCGGCTATTTTTCAATGAGTAAAAAAAAAATGTGACAAGAAAAATCCATATTCCAATATTATATAAATCATTACATCGTATAATTAATTAATTATGGATTTTGACGGCGGATTTATCAATGTTATCTAATAGATTAAATCTATTATCGTATATATCAGCTCCAATTTGGAAATCCCCTTTAGTCGCTATTTATAAAATTATGCGCGCGCACCTAACATTTAGTGAAACATCCGCTATGGACAGCGGCATACACAACTTTATTTAGTACGCAGATCGCGAAGAGAACACCTCTGTAAAGATCCAAAAGGATAAGAAGAGAGTGCATATGATCTTCAGATACCATCTTTCATTCAAGCTTCTGATCAATACTGCCGTGGTGCTCTTTTTTGTAACAAGCGGGACCATGTTCTTAGTTATAAATTAAAACACTGTTTTGTAAACATTTATATTTTATGTTACGATTTCGACCTTTTTTTTAATAACGATCACCCGGATTCGTAAAATTGAGGAGTTTCTGCAAATTTTAAGTCGTACGTGAATTATTGGTCCAGGGATAGCTGGCGGATTTATTTTTGAAAATGGTTCTCTCGTTGGTCACATCACAGGGACTTGCTCCCGCTGAATAAAAAGATCGACTATCCACATATATATACTAGACAAGGGAGATACAAATGTCGTCGGTAGCCACGCTTCAACTCATTTTATTTCCATTAATACCTTTCATTTCACCGCCAGTCCTCCTTAATTCGTTTAACAAGATGTTTATCTAAGAATTACAACAGCAGTTACCTTGATTAAAGCCTACTTGACTTAAACAAATAGCTTCATTCACTCCAAATCATCCTTTTCAACATCCGATGATTACCAAAACGAAACTGACGACCTTGAACGTACGTTCGGGCTTACTCGGGGTTTTTCTTTCATGCACGATAACTCCAGTTGCAAAACCGCGGGAATTTGTTGGAGAAACTTTTAATATAAAGCGGGATTTTGTAGTATTTTGGCGCTATTTACCGATAGTTGTACAATGGGTTGTAACGGCCACAAACCATGGAAGTTACAGGATCCTAATATATCGTCTGTCTCTGGTGATGGCGTCAAGGTACAACTGTTGCATGCTGGGTATTTCTAGTACTCGTCAGCACACATCACTCTACGATCTACTACACTCCTCCCCGTTTTATCTTAAAGGACCCTGGACTGCAGCTAAACTGGGAAATCCTCAAAAACTAGTGTTAAACAGGAACCAAGGGTCACTTGAGGNTGATGGCTAGTTCAAGTTATTTCCGAATATTTAATTATTTTGCATCTAAAATGTCAAGTTACGACCAACGTAACTAGATCTAAATATAGCGTCATCTGTCATCAGTAAATGTCTGTATTCTTTCATAGTGCTCCTGAAAAGGGCGATATTTGGAGCATAAATTATGCCTTTGATTCGGACACAATTGTCCGACATAAGGACGAATTGACCAGTTTTGGTTGTTTTATCCTCATCGATACATTATTGAATAAAACAAATATGAAATAGATTTATATTAATGTTTTTGATGTTCGATTTTTGAAAATATACGGCAACTTAATACAAATAAAGATATGTTATATTTGTTTTATTGTTGTATATTTTGAAGCATCTGTGTAAATGGTGAATGTGTCTGTTTCAGGGGCGAAATTCACAAATATGTTTTAAAGGCATAATTGACACTCAAAAGAAGTTTCGAAAGAATTTTTTGTGTTTTTCTTGCTATCTAAGTACCAGTAAAGGATTTCCAAACGTTCTCTCATATTTACCATCAAGTCTGTGACCCTGACTGTCATATAATGAAAGAAGGTGTTTGATGTATCTTCTTTTGGTATACAGCTATCCATCCACTGGATGATCACTAGCTATGGGCGAACTACCCTAGTCATTGTCTTGACCCATCGGGTATCTTAAAGTCATTGGCTTGACCCATCAGGTGATCAACCCAACAAACTACAGATTCACTTGATTCAACATGTTCACTATCATCAGTGCATGAAAATTCCCATTTCCCGTTTCCCGGGGAAAGTAAAAAAACACACGGGAAAGTGACATGCTGATCGGTACTTCCCGCCGGGAAAGTGTTATAAGTCCGTTGTTGCTCGTTGGTGTACTTTGCGGTTATCAGTTATATCAGTTTCTGAAACTGGTTTACGATTTATTTAAGCCTGAATTCTGTATGTAAAGGTATAAAATTGTATGTACACAAGGTACCAGATATCGATGTTGTGGTTTGCAGTTGAACTTTCACAGATATTTTGAAATAAAAACTAAATTATAAATTAGATAATATGAGTAGACATGGCCTATAGAGAGGACGGAAGTCAGTGAATGTAATAGATCTTACTACAGAAAAAAAGGAACCCGTTCGTTTCAAGTGAAAGAATCGGCCGAATTTCCGTGTACGAAAATGGAAAGATGTTTTGTACCCTCTGTGTAAAATTCTCCGACTTGACAACTAGAAGCATTCAAAAAAGATCTATCAAAAATAATAATCATAAACCAGCAAAAATGTAGTTTTATTTAGATTAAAATCAACAGAACATTTTCAGTTATGCTCAGAATGCAGGATTTTGCATTAAATATTTCAAAATTTTCATGTGGGGCATGTCTTCAAATCCTCCTAGATAAATTTGGCCTGCTTCATGGGCCTCAACGAGAAAGTAGAAATTTGGAAGGGAAAGTACATTTTTTATTTCACTTTCCCTTGGGTAAGTGACTTAAAAAATAATTCTTCATGCCTTGATCATCTTTCGGTGTCAGCTTATAAAAATTTTGAAGCATATTTAACAGATTCGGCATGTTCCAGGTTTGGTTATGAAAGAACATGTACTGGGGTGCATTAACGTTTTTCTTTTCACCAAATCTGGAACATTATTGAATACGTTTTATGTTTCACCGTTTGTTTAATTAGTGGGCCTGGGTGGCTCAATGAGTTAGGTCGCTGGATCTAACAACTCATACAAGCCTATCACCAATTCGGCGTGAGTCGCATGTTTAACAAATGTTGAGAGTTCAAAGTAGAAATGGAATCAGTGTGAAAGGGGAGATAATTCCTTGGTGCTGTTGACATGATTTACATGTAAATAAATCTCCAAGGAATGAGAATTTTGTGCCCTCCTTTGTAAATTACAAAAAGGGTGCACTCGACTCGCAGCCGCAAGTTATAAAGTTTACCAGTTGCTTGCCCATGGTCCAGGTCGGTGGTTCTCTCCGGCTTCCTCCACCACTAAAACTGGTTGCCATGATATAGCTGAAATATTGTTGAAAGTGGCATTAAAACACCAAAAATCAAATCAAATTTTGCTTAATCATAACTAGCACATGATATCAAATCGAATGAATCTCGACTCAAATATTTTGCATTTTAAATCCAACTTTTGAAGATGGTGACGTGGTTTTTTATTGGACAGCGATAGTCATATAGTTTTAATTAAATTGCATTGTGAGATCACATGGTCATGAGATATTAGATTATCATATGATACTGTATCAGTCTTTCCGAAGGATCGTCGGACCGTCGGACATGGCTGGTAAAAATCAGCATGGTCCGATAATGTTTACCGGAACTCCGGACCGAAAGTCTGACGACCGATTCAGTGATATTTTATAGTTGACACCGGGTTAATATTACGATCTATCGAACCGTTTATTTACATACATACATGTGTAAACGTAAATTTATGCCTATGCAATAAAAAAAATAGACTTTGAACTACCAGGGGCAGATCCAGGATTTTGTGTTAGGGGGGACGAAAGTTGGTGAGGGGTCTGGGGACCGCTTAAGGTCTCCAGCGGGTCCAGGGCAGAGCCCTGGTAGGGTCCCGGGGGCAAAGCCCCAAGGAAGCTCATGGGTTTTGAGTATTTAGGAAGCTTTTTCGTCAACAATTTTGAAGCATTTTGTGAATATGATGAAGTGTATTAAAAAGCATGAATATTTCCCAAAAAGTTTCAAATAGTTTCTAAGCAGTGAGTGTAAATTAAAGATAAATGTCACAATTTGGAAATCCCCTTTAGTCGCTATTTATAAAATTATGCGCGCGCACCTAACATTTAGTGAAACATCCGCTATGGACAGCGGCATACACAACTTTATTTAGTACGCAGATCGTGAAGAGAACACCTCTGTAAAGATCCAAAAGGATAAGAAGAGAGTGCATATGATCTTCAGATACCATCTTTCATNTTGTTTTTCAGTGTTGGTTTTGTAATAAATGATGTTATTTATAATTGTTTCCCAAGTTTTTAAAACTTCCCGGCCGGCCACGTTGTTAAATATACCGCCCGTCCCTTTACTCAACCCGATTACTGGTAAAATGGTACCAGTCACGATCACACCTATCCCACAAGAAGTTTACCACACGCAAGTCTTCTCCAAAACCCTTTGCTCGGCAGGTCGACTGTTAACCGGGTACCAGTTGCGACCACGTTTTAGTCCAAGATGGCTACGGGGTGTACCCTATCCCACAAGGGGTTCCCCAGCAGACCAATCTTCCCCTTCCCCCGTTTTACAAACGGAATTCCCGTGGATACCTCCACAAAACCTTTAAAAATCNTGAGGAGTTTCTGCAAATTTTAAGTCGTACGTGAATTATTGGTCCAGGGATAGCTGGCGGATTTATTTTTGAAAATGGTTCTCTCGTTGGTCACATCACAGGGACTTGCTCCCGCTGAATAAAAAGATACGACTATCCACATATATATACTAGACAAAGGAGATACAAATGTCGTCGGTAGCCACGCTTCAACTCATTTTATTTCCATTAATACCTTTCATTTCACCGCCAGTCCTCCTTAATTCGTTTAACAAGATGTTTATCTAAGAATTACAACAGCAGTTACCTTGATTAAAGCCTACTTGACTTAAAAAAAATAGCTTCATTCACTCCAAATCATCCTTTTCAACATCCGATGATTACCAAAACGAAACTGACGATCCTGAACTTACGTTCGGGCTTACTCGGGATTTTTCTTTCATGCACGATAACTCCAGTTGCAAAACCGCGGGAATTTGTTGGAGAAACTTTTAATATAAAGCGGGATTTTGAATGGTGTGGAGAAAATCAAAAATCTGTTAATTTAAAATTGAACAACATAAGAACATGCCAGAGAAATTTTTAGTGTCATGGTATGTATATTTTTATTTGAGATATGTTCATATATATTACAATTTATGTATACAGTATACACACAATATTATCCTGAGGTTTTGAAAAGAAAAGGGGGGGGGGTAGATCGGCTTAGGTATGTATACGGTGTTCCTGAGCATTGTATACCTTGTGTATTACAAAAATGTGGTATATTCCACTAGTATGGGATAAAGTTCACTGGCATCAAAAGTATGTGTGGGGTGCTGGTAGTGGAAAAAGGAGGAGGGGGTGCAAACTTCCTATGAAACCGAGAAAAGTTTTTCGGTAATAATGTATGTGTTCCTGATTGTATTACAAAAATGGGTATCTTCCACTAGTATGTAATAAAGATCAGTGGCATCAAAAGTGTGGGGGGGAAATTAACTTCCAATTGGAACCGAGAAAACAGTTTTTCAAGCATTGTATAACTTTGTGTATTACAAAAATGGTTATATTCCACTAGTATGTGATAAAGTTCAGTGGCATCAAAAGTGTTTGGGGGCGGGGGTCAAACTTCCAATTGAAAACAAGAAAACAAGTTTTTCAGAGAGTTTTGGGGGAAATTTAGGATGTTTCATTCCCTTTTGAAATATTATATGTCAACAATATCTTAAACTTTATTTTTTCTATTTAGGCATATGAAAACATTGATATATTGAAGAATTGATTAAAATGTATATTCTCCCAATTAGAAAACTTTACTTATTAAAATTAATATATGTCTGTAGCATCATTACACATGTTGCAAAACCATTCGTCATCAGGAAGTAACTCGGGATTTTCTATATGTATGCAGTCATAATGATACCAGGTGTCACACGCGTCGCATGCAACACTGTTAACAGTGCAATTAGTCCCACAAACGCCACAAGGCCATTGTATTTTTGTCTTACTTTTTTTACCCTTGCCCATTCTATGTGTTTTTGTCATGTGTTTTCTCTTTGGTCTAGTCTTCGGAACAACACTATCGGGTGATTCAGGTTGAGCAGTATAATCTTTATTTTCTATGGCACAGGTACTTTCCTCAACATCGCGACTACATGTACGGTCATTATCTGATTGCTGTTCTGAAGCTGTATGTACCTGAGACAAATTGTCAGAAACAAGAATATTCGGGTTTGCCATTACTATAGCGTTAATTATTGCTCTATTTAAGGATTTACCTATGTCCTTTTTCAGTTTCCCGCTTTTGAATGGGATTTTGTATCCTCTGCATAAAGATTCTAATTGACATTTGATAAAGTTGTCCTGTAAGAAATTTTCGTTCTTGATTACTTCTGCCTGAAGTCGTTTGTGTGACACAATTTTGCAGTCAGACGAATCATTTTTTATGTAGTCAATATTAAAAACCTCTTTTTGTTTGCCGCAAGTTTTCATTTTTATCTGTTTCCTGTGCGCCTCCGTTTTTTTCACTTTAGATTCTTGAAGGTAATTTCTTCGGACCTGAGACAAACTCATTACTCCATATTTAGAAACTATTTCTGAAAAAAGCTTGCCCACGACATTTTTATCGACCTTAGGATAGAGCAATAACTCAAATTTTGCTCTCAACAGTGTGTCACTTTGTAGTTTAGACTGTATAAATTCATAGAAATTCTTCCCGTGGATGTTAAGATTGCCCGGTGTTTCTAATTTTCTAATAGTTTTGTCTCATTCCAAGAAAAAGTAATGTGCATCATCCGACACATTCGTTAAGCCTTTTCGAATGTTTTGCCTCCTCGCCGTTTCAAATAAAGATTCTTGTTCTGCATATTTTTCAAACAGTACGCTTTCTGTTTCAGTTAGAATCTGTAACGCTTCTATTTCATTGCTTATCGTTCTTACAATTTCTTTATGAGCAGGTTTATACAGAAGCTTAGATATGTGTTTTTTTCTCTGTTTTATAATAGTCCCAATGCACCAACCGGCAATGTAACGAATTTTCCCTTGACTCGCTGGTGATTCTTGGAAAGTTTGCCCGGTTTCATTCTCAGCTAATTTCTTGGTTTTTTCTAAAATTGGTTGAGCTGCACTCTCTAAAACGAGAGATCTCACTTTGGAACTGAGACGAAATATCACATTTTTAGCTTCATTCGACATTTTGGGAAAAAGTAGCATTTCAAACATATGAAAAGTGTTACTAGTAAGAAATGTATTAACACTTTGATAAAATTCAGACAACGTTTTGTTTTCAACCTTTTTACCTTCGATCAAAATTTTTGATTTAATCCATAGATATTTAACAAATTTATTGAACGTGGGATGTTTTGTAATAAATCAATGATGCGATTTTCCTCTTTTTGAGCAGAGGTCTGAACAATACTATGTTTTAACCCTTCTAAGCACTCATTAATATTTATGGATTCGGGTAATTTATAATCGAACTCGGACAAATTTTCTATTCCTTCCAGACAATTAACTACTGATGCCATTTCCTCGTCCTCCATGTCATCAAAGTCTGGAGCATGCATGCTATCGGGTTCCATAACTTTATCCGCGAAAACGTGAGAAACGTTTGGTTCAGAACTTTTACCACAGTTTACATTAAGGTATCGACAACAAGCTAGGTTCTCAGTTGGTCTGTTTTGTATATTCATATGAAAATCCTGTGTATCTTGTTCTGGTTTTCTGATTAATTCAGTCGAAAAATTAACAATTCGTAGTCCTCGCTTACTTTTACACCGGCTAATAGCAACAGCTATCTGGCCAGGCTGGTGCATTTTTCGACAATCAATGTGTACTCTATCAATGGTTAGCCCCTGGGTCTTGTGCACTGTTGCAGCAAAACATAATCTTAGTGGTATTTGTAACCTGCTGGCGATATCTCTTTGTTTACGTTTGCAGAAAACAGTAAAAGAGTATTTACGAATAAGCTCACTCCTACCAATAGAAGGGAAATATACTCGAATGGAATCCTCGTTTGTTTCTTTAATTACGCCTTTGAGGCCATTAACAATGTCGTCTGATAAATTCACCAGAAGCATTACTGGACATTCTTTTTTAAGTACCAATTCTTTCCGTGCTTGTATGATATGGAGCTCTTTTATATCACCACTGTCTTCAGAGACATAAGTCTTTATGTCACCTGTAAATTAAAGATTGCAGGAAAATCATAAAGGTTGCATGCTTACTGTTCATAGCTAATTTTTTTTTATTATCTCGAGCGTTCGACTTAATATCTCGAGCTGTTAAGTCGGTCGCACGACATAATAAGTCGAGCTCTCGAGATAATAAATCGAGAGCTCGACATAATGAGTCGAGCGCTTGAGATAATAAATAGAGCACTCGACATAATATTTAAACAAAAATAATTTGTGTCCTATTTGTACCATCGTATTATACAGATGACGACAGTTCTTTCAGGTTCGAAAATAAAGGGGGCCGGGGTGGCTCAATGAAATAGGTCGCTGGATCTAACAACTCATACAAGTCTATCACCAATACGGCGTGGGTTCAAGCCCGGCTTTGTAAATTACAAAAAGGGTGCGCTCGACTCGCAGTCGCATGTGATAAAGTTTACCAGTTGCTTGCCCATGGTCGGTAGTTCTCTCCGGGTACTCCGGCTTCCTCAACCACTAAATGCACGATATAGCTGAAATATTGTTGAAAGTGGCGTTTAAACACCAAAAAATCAAATCAAATCAAATCGACTGCTGAATAAATTGACATAGCTTATATAGGAGAAAACACAGGGGCTTGTCTTTAGGTCAGAATATTGTCTGTTAACGTTTTTGAGCATTTCTAAGAAATGCCATATCTCTTCAGGCAGTATGTCCGTTATCGTTTTTTTAGCATATCTAAAAATGCCGTATCTCTTTCTCTATTTCAAATACGGCATTTTTTTTAGAAATGCTGAAAAACGTTAACGGACAATATTTATGACCTGAAGACAAGCCCCTGTGGGAGAAAACGGTGCATAACGTTTGCGCGCAATACCCTTACACTTACGCGCAAAAAAAACCCACTACAATTGAGTGCAAAATTTCCTGACATTTTTCTATATTATTTCATTTTATTCCTGTTAACCATCTAATTTACCCGAGTTATAAAATCCATGCGCGCAATTGTAATTGAACCATGCGAGCAATCGTAAAAGAAGTAATCCTCTAATGCGATCAAACGTAAAATTTTGTGAGTAAAAGCGTCGATGATGAGTCTTATAGACAAAACGCGCGTCCGACGCACTGAAGTTTTGCCTAGAACCCATTTTGTCTGTTGAATTTAAGGATGTTTACCTTTGTAGGTTATGCAGTAAAGTGCTCCAGAAGACGGATGGATCAAAGATTCAATGTGACGAATTATTTTCATCATACCAGAAAGCCTGCGAAAAAGTAAATATTACGCCGCTAAAAGATTCGGATGTCGCGAGGGTAGTGTACACTTTATTTGAAAATGTGAAGAAAAGACGACTCTCATTAACAGAAAACGAAAAGAAGAACCATTTCGTAGGAATAACATGGAAATGTACCAGAGACGTTACCAAGGTTACTGTATCAAATATTTCAGACCATTTGCAAAGACTTCCATTTTCTGTCATGGTATTATCTCGTTCTGTGTCATCTATCACCTTACTAATGCCGTCTGATTTGATTGTAAATGGAAACATTATTATGAACGAAATTAAGTTAGATTTTGAGAGCAATAGGTGGAGTATTTGTATTCGGGGAAAGGAGTTAAATCTGGATCTCTTACATGTATGGAGTCACTTCGAAGGAACGGTTGAAAATTTGACTGAAAATCTTACTAATCACATTAAAGTTGAAGATATGTAAGGGCATTTTACTACAAAAGAGACAAACATTACCGTTCAGAGCTATAAATGAAAATGCTATGGTTAGAGGAGACGAAAACTCTGATGCAGAGAATAGAGCGAGGTGTCGTTCCTGTCTTCAGTCTCTGAGTTGGTTGTCAACAGGACAAGCTTGTAGATGTTGTCAGCAAGCGAAAATTCCAGATGACGGCATGTACATTAACCTTGGGAAAAGTGGGAACGATATTAAGGAAATTCTTCACGCTGTGTTTCCAGGGGCTTCTGAAGAAATGAAACAATTCCTGCAAACACAGCATAGTATACTTAATAATTCAAAAGGTAACCCTAAATGGGATAAGTCAACAATAAAGATCTGTCTAGCGTTATGGTCCAAAAATGCCAAATCGTACGAAGATCTAAGAGACAGTCAGATTTTTAAGCTACCATCTGGTGTGTACTTGCGTAAAATTAAGAATACTGTTAACCAGAAATCAGGTATTAACGATGAAACTCTCCAATGGATGTACAATACAGCGAAGTCACATAATTTGCCGCCTTGTGGGTACTATGGGGGTATAATACACGACGAGGCGAAAATACAAGAGGATTTGGTGATAAGCGTGAAAGGGAGGAAAAATGAGTTAATCGGGTGGATTGAAACTGGCCCAGAAGCAGATACTCTCAAAATAATCAAAGATCAAAGCGTTCAGAAAACGTTAGCTACCGATGTTCTCCAGTTGACATTTTTGGGACATACCGGTTTCAGATTCCCGTTTGCCCACTTCCCCACAAATGGAGTCAAGGGATCCGAGATATATACGATCATATGGGAAGCGATATCAAAACTCCAATCATGGGGATTTTATACCCACTACATTTAGTGTAGCGGCTAACATCAAAAATTCACCAAAACATTTCACTTGTGGAGACAAGCATGAAATTTGGCACAAATATCTGTCAGATAATACTGTTTCTAAAATCATCATTGGCCATCGCGATTTCCACCATTTTCAAGATGGCTGCCGCTAAAATAAAATGGCGACATTTTCATACTAACTGGTTTCAGGTACTTTCTATTTACTGTCATATTTATCATTGGTTGGCCGCTTTGTGGTATATTTTTGTATAACTAAGCTTCGTACAAGATATTTTAATCATCCTGCTTTAAAAAAAAGGCAAAATGACTTTCTTATAACGCATTTCAGGTCTGAAATATATCGATTTCTACTTGTGAATTAATAAAAGAGTAAATTGCAAACACTACCATGGCACAATGGTGCAATTTATTACCGTGAAACTCGGCATGGGGTTCAGTGTTAGCTTTGTTTTACAAATAAAATAAAGTCTCTCAAATACATCACGATCCGCCCCGTAGAAGTTCGTGATGTCGTATCCGAATTGACGGAGTGTGCCAACGCGGAGAGCCGAGCCAAGAGGGACGGGGCTTTAGTCCCTCGGATGGTGTACAGATCGCACGGGAGTTGAATAACACTGGATGAACGATCGGACTGGGTGTAGGAATTCCATCATCGAACCCAGTTGTATCCCATACAAAAAAGTGTGTAAGTTGTAGGTGGTAACAGGATAATCCCTCGGCCTTTCAACTTAATATATTTCAGATATCGTCTATAATATATTACCAATCCATTTCTTTATTCAATTGTTTTTGTCTATTTGTTTTTCATATTTTTGTTTTTGATTATTGGTTACTATGTCGAAAAGAATTCGGCTTTCTTTGTCTGCTCAGGAGAAGCAGAGCACAGATTGGTTGAAGTGTTTTATTTGTCAGGAAGACAAACATGAGGCACTCAAATCACCTCCAATGAAAATTGATTTGGCAAAATCAGGATACAAAACCTTGTCAAAAAATATTCCCA
Organism: Gigantidas platifrons; assembly: GCA_002080005.1. NCBI lineage: Eukaryota > Metazoa > Mollusca > Bivalvia > Mytilida > Modiolidae > Gigantidas > Gigantidas platifrons. The sequence goes on along the minus strand of MJUT01019767.1, from coordinate 135,185 downwards.
AGTTTGCCAAGATCAACGAAATGCCAATTCCTCTCGATATACGTCGAATCGATGAAAGAGATGGAATAGAGGCTGCTTTGATAAAAAAACGAGGCAAAATATCATGAGTCATGCAGGCTGATGTTCAATAGCACAAAACTTCAAAGAGCCCAAAAGAGACATCAGCCTCCCGATACGAGCCTTTCCGATGTACCATCGTCATTCAAATTTACAAGGAAAAGTTCGACTGCACCAACAGAAGAGCGATCATTACGTTTTGAAGAATGTTTCATCTGTGAGAAACAAGCATTGCGTTCTGAACTCCATGAAACTATGACGATGCAACTCAACACAAGACTCCATCAGTGTGCACAGAACTTGCAAGATCAAAAACTTTTGGCAAAATTAAGCGCAGGAGATGTTGTGGCACAAGAGCTAAAGTATCATGGGGCATGTCTAACATCGTTGTACAACAAGGAAAGAGCCCATTTAAGGATGAAACAATCGATGACAGAAGATGCAGACGCCGAAGGTGAAATCAATCAGATTGCTTTTGCAGAGTTAGTGACTCACGTAGTGGCAACACAATGCGGAAACACAGGAGGTGTGGTATTTAAACTAGCTGACCTGTGCAATTTATATGAATCCAGACTTAAACAGTTTGAAACTAATTCGACATTCAACAGAACACATCTGAAAAATAAATTGCTGTCGAAAATCCCAGTGCTAAAACCATTTCACGAAGGAGAGAGGTTTTACTGGTTTTGGAAAAAGATGTTGGACCAGCACTTGTTTCTGCCTGTGACTATACTGATGCCATGCATCTTGCTAAAGCAAGTGAAATTGTCCGCAGATAAATATTCGCTGAACAAAATAAATTCTCTGGTCATATTGATAGAGATTCTGTCGTTGATTCTGTTCCACGTTGTTTAGTTGAACTCGTGTCAATGATTGAGCACGGACCTGATATTAAGTTGCAAATAGAAAATGGTCTAGCAAAGTCAGATTTTACTATAACAAAACTTTTGTACTTCAACAGTCACAAAAAGGGACCAAAAACACAAGTGAACACTCGAGACATTCAAGTGACCGCGAACCACCTTTTGCTGTATATGTAGGTATTCTCTTGTATGCAAAGACAAGAAAGCGGCAACTGATAGACGCCCTGTTTCAGCATGGCATTTGCATCTCATATGACCGAGTGTTGGAAATATCTACTCAACTTGGGGAATCTGTTCTT
>MJUT01019767.1:118891-133508 GCA_002080005.1 Gigantidas platifrons | reverse complement strand
AGGTAACATCCTTTTTAAATCCAAGACAAACGCCTGTGATGGCTTGTGACCAACCTTTATTTGTTCTTGCCAAACAGATACAATGGGAATGGCCGGAAATTTATGGTGAGGATAGATTTGTTGTTATGTTTGGTGGGTTGCATATTGAAATGGCAGCTTTTAAAAGGAACAGGGTGGGTAACAGCATTATCTGAAGCTGACATTGCATCTCTTGGAACTGCCGAGTCCTTCCTCAGAGTTTCTAACCTTGCTAAAACAAGGCAAACGCATCAGATTACTGCCTGTTGTTTGTATGACTTGATAAAAAAGGCATACCAACATGCAACTGACCACGCTAATCCTGATGACATCGAAATAAGTGATATATTTTCTTGGTGTTCCGAACAAGAAAAAACGATTCCCCAATTTCAATTTTGGACTACTATCCTAAATTTGGAACTCTTTGTCCTTTCGTTTGTCAGGTCTTACAGAGAATCAGATTTCAAGCTATAAAAAGAATCTTTATCATCTCTAATTCCATATTTTTTTGCCCTGGATCACATCAATTACGCTCGATGGTTACCAATTCACCTTCGGGATATACTTGCATTACAAAGAAAACACCCGGAAATATACGCAGAATTTGATAAAGGACACTTTACTGTTAGAAAGACTTATAGCAAGTTTTCCAACATTGCCATTGACCAAGCCCATGAGCAAAACAATGCTATTGTAAAAGGTGATGGTGGCGCAATAGGCTTAACTGAAGATCCAGCTGCGTTAAGGCGTTGGATGGTGGCTGGGCCAGAAATCAGCAGACTAATTGATGAGTTCACAGGAATATGTGGGAATGTTCACGAGAAGAAACAAAAACACCACGAGGAAACCCATGCTGCTCAGAAGGATTTTTATGCGAAAGTTAATCGGCTTCTGGTAACTATTTCGGAAATGGGAAATCCTTTTGAAGAAGAGTCACCAGATTTGTATAGTTTGGATACCAAAGATGTTGTCGAAAGTGGAATCGCAGATGAAATTTTGAAATTAGCAGACAAGGGAAGAGATCAATATAGGACATTCCTTTCAAGAATGCGTGATGGTGATAATCCAGGCTTTTATGAACCTCTTAAGAAGAATAAATATCGCCTGTTTAACCCTAAACAAAAATCTGAATCTTCAATGTCAAAGTTGGCAAATTTAAAAGATGACTGTAACCTTTTTTCCAGGCTTTTCATTTCATGTCAGAGTAGGCAATGCGATTTACAAGAATTTTTCGAACATGAAAATCAGAAATTTCCGCCCTCACTATCACAAAATGGCTCGTTGAATACTGGTGTAAAATCACTGTTGATGTCTATATTGGAAACTGGTCATGAGATGCCAAATAGTGTACCAACGGTTGATTCATTGGTTATTGACGGTGCGTCATTAGTCTATTCGAAACAACCTGGACAAAGTCGGACCTTTGATGATTATGCCAATGACATTATCCTTCCGCACATCAAATCTCTTGCACAAAGCCATTTGAGGGTTGATGTTGTCTTAGATGTTTACTATGACGATAGTCTAAAGGGTGAAATTAGAAGAAAGCGCGGCATAGGATCTAGACGAAAAGTGACCGGAAACACTAGACCACCAAAGTCATGGAACACTTTTCTTCGGTGTGACGAAAACAAAACGAACCTTTTGGATTTTTAGCAGACAAAATTGTATCCATGAATACAGATGCACCAATTATCGTCGTTACTAAGGAAGACAATGTTGTCAGCAACAAAACTATAGATACCGACTTTATAGCACCTTGCACCCATGAGGAAGCTGACACTCGTATGTTTCTGCATGGAAAACATGCAGCAATAGGGGGTAGCAAGTCGATTAACATAGTAAGTTCTGATACAGATGTTGTTGTTATAGGTGTGGCTGTGTTTGATGATTTGAATGTGGATCACTTATGGATGACTTTTGGAAAAGGCAAAGATTTGCGATGGATACCAATTCATGATATTGTTAGATCGCTAGGTCCTAGGTCGAAAGCATTACCCTTCTTTCGTGCATTCACAGGTTGTGATACCGTGTCTGCAGTTGTTGGAAAGGGTAAAAAGACAGCATGGCAGGCCTGGAATGTGTTTGAGAATGCAACAGAAGTATTCCATTGCTTAAGTTCTCCATGTGACAATTTGACACAAAGTGAAATCGGTGTACTCGAAGAATTTGTTGTCATCATGTACGACCGGGTTAGCATTACCAATAAAGTAAATGACGCGCGCCTTGACCTTTTTGCCAGTAAACAGCGCCCCTATAATGGCATTCCTCCCTCAAGAGCTGCTCTTGTTGAGCATATCAAAAGATCGGTCTTGCAAGCAGGACATACTTGGGGGCAGTCGCTATGTAAGTCGCAAACTTTACCATCACCTTCCAGGTGGGGTTGGGAAAAAGATAGCGAAGTTTGGGTCCCACACTGGACATCATTGGCGCCAATAGCAGGATCATGTCAAGAACTACTTAAATGTGGGTGTAGAATAAGTTGTTCTGGCAATTGCAAATGTTTCCGGTCAGGATTACCTTGTACTGCTCTATGCAGCTGTAACTGCTCTGAATATTAGGTCTTTTGCATCCTATAAAACCACTACAGCCTGTATTTTGGCACATGCGCAGTGCACGTATATATGAAATGATACTTTAGTCGTATGCTGGACCCCTTTTTTATTGATTATTTTAAAGGAAATTTAAATGTTGTAAAAAAACCTTGAAAATACCAGATAAACGTTATGAAAATTGACGCCATTTTGAAAATCGTGGCGGCTATTTTGAAAATGGCCTAAACTTGAATGGCCAACGATATTTCCTAATCAGGTACTAGACAAGGAACCTTCATGCCAAATTTGGTGCTTGTCTCACCAAGTGAAATATTTTACCAACTATCCGCCCCACTAATTATGCAAGATGGCGGAGGCCAAAACCGCGAGTTTACAAAAATCCACTTTAAGCAAGACCCAAAGATAGACGGTTACTTGTCTGAACATTTAACATGCCCTGGCAAGAAAATCGTTCACTGTCAGGATTTTTCGCACAATATGAAAAAGATCAGGAATTCATTAATTTCTAGTGGTGTCCACATCTATAATAAACGGCTGATAGAAAAGGGCGGAATTACGATTGTCTGGGACCATTGGATTGACGCCAGCAAGTGGGACAGTCGAACAAACTCTAGACTCGTCTACCATAAACTGACACAATCTCACCTTCACCCAGACTCGGGGGACAAAATGCGCAACCACTTAGCCGACGAAGTTTTAAACGAGGATATGCTTCATTTGATGAGACAATACCAGGGTTCCCTGAAAAATGGTGATGCTTTAAAAAGCTCAGTAGAGCTTCTGGAGAAAACTTCACTGCTTGTTAAAACATTTCGAGACCCAAGACCAGTGACAAATGAAAACGACACTCGTCTAAGTGACCTTAAATCCGTTCTCATTTGGTTTCAAAGCTGGAGATCGGAAAATCGAGAACTATCAGCTAAGGAAAGAGACAAAAGGTTGCCAAGTACAAAATGTATGGATGACATCGAAAGCCTGTTGCAATCATTTTTATATGTTTGTAGATCGTACTTACGGGAATTCAGAGGAGCGGAAATAGTACCATGTCGTTTTAATTCTGATTTGGCCGAAAATATATTCTGCCAGCAGCGAGGACTTTTCAATGGAAATAATTCTAACCCGAACTATTTCAATTATTGTAGCACTATAAACAGTATAATACTTGGACAATCTTCAAAAAGCAGGGCCCGAAAATCAAATGCAGGGCTACCATCAGCGGACCCGTTTTCGTTTACCACCACATCTACGAAGAGACCTAAGACAATTAGATTTTGAATGTTATTTGACTTTACAAGGTATTTCAAAATTCTTATTTACATAGTTCTAAACCAGACCATTGAATAAATAATTGTTTTGCCTTGTATGTTTCCTTCAGTATTACATTTGATGCCAAGCACATTGACATAAAAGTATAACTTTGAATTACATGGGCTTTTAGTTTTACAAATATTTCACTTGGTTTATACTTCTCACCACTGAAGCTGTGAAATGAATGGATATTTTGAATTCGAACGTTCGACTGACATTCCGCTTTCTGTATTGAAGTCAGCGTGGGCACTTACCCAGCAAATCCCAGTCAACTGTAATCAAATTGTTATATTTCTCATTTTGTAAATTAAAAAATTCAAAATGTATACCTATAACTTTTGATACATTTTGAAATTTTTAATTTATAAAATGAGAAAAATAACTATTATGTCAGAATAAAGACGACATGTAAAGCTTTCATAAAGATGTGTCTTTGGAACCCTTGACCCTTGTAAGTATTGTCACCCATTGATTATATCAGACCAACTTATATTCCTTCATGCTAATCCGTCGATGATGGACTACCGCTTGTATAAAGTTTGACCCCCCCTTTTTTTTTTACATAAATGTCAGCCCAGAATGTCCGTTCCTGCATGCATATCCTCGTGTGTACAGCTATCTTTGTGTAAAATTTGGTATAAGTCCATCAAACAATGTAGGATGGGTAATTGGACATACGGACAAGGATAAAACAGTATTCCTCATACTTTTCCGTCACAAGGGGGTAAACCAAAACATAGTACATACGACTTTTACCTTCAGTCTCTAGTAATTTTTCCGAATTCCAGATCTCAACATCAAAATTTTCGGCGAAAATCCGCAATGGTTCTGGACCAGGCGGAAAGCTTCTGCCCATTCTTTTAATAAGAAAACTGGAATCTTGCGACAAGCTACCACTGAAAAAAATGTATTGCATGATATCCATCACATGACGACTAAATTCACAATATACAGGAAGATGGTGGTGGGGGGGGGGGCTTTTATCGCTCAGATAAATGGTGATAGAAGAAAGAAAACATATATCACACCGACCTCAGAAAACTTATCTCTCTCTCTATTGACGGCAAGATTTGAATTGATTTTTTGGTGTTTTAACGCCACTTTCAACAATATTTCAGCTGTTTCGTGGCGACCACTGGTGAAGGAAGCCGTGGTACCCGGAGAGAACCACCGACCATGGGCAAGCAACTGGTAAACTTTATCACATGAGACTGCGAGTCGAGCGCACCCTTTTTTGTAATTTACAAAGCTGGGCTTGAACACACGCCGTATTGGTGATAGACTTGTATGAGTTGTTAGAACCAACGACCTATTTCATGGAGCCACCCGGGTCCCCATTGACGGCAAGAAGGTTTCGACATATTGTTTGTGGCTGACGGTAAAGGAGGACAAGCCTTGTCATAAACAATCTGAAAACTTGGTCTTAAAGTAAACTACATTTCGTATATGAAATGGTGTACAGATTTGCTTATTAGCACCACTAGAAAGTGTTACTGCAGGTAGACTTCAAGATCCAATTGTAAGCAAAAAAATTATCATTGATGAAATTGGACCAGGGACTCAAGTTACTAGTAAAACAGTTCCCCATGGACAATTCTTCCTACGAAGTATGTCTTGGAAATATCGGTCCATTCATCATAGGAAGATTGGTTTTGTGGGAACTGTTTTAGTAGTAACTTAAATATCCCATAGACAAATTCTTTCTAGACCAAACCAAATTTTGAATCTAGAAAATATAAAACAATGGAGTATCTCTCAAAAGCATAAGGGCTCTGACCTTTTGCTGATTGTGGGTTCAATTCGTGTTCACGAATGCAAACACATTTGATGTGACGTTTATTTTATGTTGAAAACTATACATAACGACTATTAATTAGAGGGTGCAAACAGGGCTGATGATTTAGCGGGGGGGGGGGGGGNTGGCGGAAGTGTGCCTTCTAAATTGTGAACAGTATTGACATTAATGATAATTTTTTTGCTAAAAAAGAAATGCATGCCTTTGAGCTAGGAGGCGTCGGTTTTTAGTTCCACCCCCCCCCCTTTCTCTCTCTCTCTCTCTCTCTCTCTAACTGAATATCTGGCAAACATTTTACATAAATACCTTGCTATCTCGTGAATTGCTCTAATAAAATCAGGCTCATCTTGTCTGTGGATGTCACACAACTGTACATGATGGAAACAAGATATTTTTTCGAAATTATAGCAAGGTTTGCCGTCATCGCCGTAGTGGGGATTTGGAATACACGGAAGTTGGAAGAAGTCTTCACACAAAATTACTTGAATTCCACCGAAACAATAGTTAGTTTCTTTCAATTCACGCAAAATAAAGTCAATTTGTTCGATTGTTTTCTTGCTAATGAGTGAAATTTCATCTATTATAAGACAGTCACTTTGACAAATTCTATTTTTCGTCTCTTGCAAATTTTCATTAAAAAGCAACAAATGTATCAACTCGTCGTTGTCAAATCTCCCGTCTCTCATCCCCATAAATTTATGAATTGTAGACACTTTAACATCCGTGACTCCAGACAAATGCTCCCTAAGACTAGCAGATGCTACGCCTGTACTTGCTGTAGCAATGACATTTCTCCCCATCCTATTTAATTCCTCAGCTATCTTGCAAATCAAAAATGTCTTGCCAGTTCCAGGTTTTCCGGTAATCAAAAGATTATTGCCTGATATTGCCATCCCATACGATTTACGCTGAATTGTATCCATTTTATATACTAGTATATTATTCTGAGCTGAAATGGTTCTCCAACAAATTCCCGCGGTTTTGCAACTGGAGTTATCGTGCATGAAAGAAAAACCCCGAGTAAGACCGAACGTAAGCTCAGGGTCGTCAGTTTCGTTTTGGTAATCATCGGATGTTGAAAAGGATGATTTGGAGTGAATGAAGCTATTTTTTGAAGTCAAGTAGGCTTTAATCAAGGTAACTGCTGTTGTAATTCTTAGATAAACATCTTGTTAAACGAATTAAGGAGGACTGGCGGTGAAATGAAAGGTATTAATGGAAATAAAATGAGTTGAAGCGTGGCTACCGACGACATTTGTATCTCCCTTGTCTAGTTTATATATGTGGATAGTCGATCTGTTTATTCAGCGGGAGCAAGTCCCTGTGGCTCAAGCTAGCGACCAATTTCTAGCGACCACTAAGCTATCGACCAATAAGGCGATATGTCTCAAAACCAAAAAAGTTAATAAGAGTCAAATGTAATTTTAAAGATTTCTAGCGACCAATAACAAATATATTACTGTAAATGCACAGTCAAGACAATAAATCGATATCGGGGCATACAGTAAATATTTCTAGAGCCCCTACCCCCTCCCCCGCCCACACGATACAAATTAAGGATGATATAACTATCTTTCGGATTGCGGGCTTAAAAAAAACCACTTTAAATAAATACAGATTAAAAAATAATTTACTTTATTGTTTTAAACTGGTAGATAATTTGAACAGTGTTTTGTCAAGCAATATAAAGTCATAAGATTCCGGTTCACGTGAAGACATCTCATCAATCTAAAAATAGTGTAATTATAGAACATTAGAAAAATATAACAGTAAGTTTTATGAAAAACAAAATCTAAATCTCGCATGTGCGTATCACATGTTTTATCAACATGTATTCATTTTTAAATTGGGTAATCATGTAAAGCTGACAAATCACCAACTTAATTCACCAATCAGAGCTTAGAACATATACAAAAGTAGTCCTTTTCTAAAAAAAATTTCTTTTTGACCTGTTGTATTTTGAAAAAAAATGGAATGGAAAGGTATAAACAACGGTAGTTGTAGGTAAATATGTAAGGATTATTCGGAATCCAAATCTATGCCAAAAGTGGGCAAGAACTTTGCCGTCCTTCATATATTTTTCATGGGATATTTATAGAGACCCCCCCCTCCACAAATAAAATTCAAATATCAAAGTTTATATTTGACATCCTGCAGTGGGCTTGGAGTGCAGAAACCCACCTAGGCATTTAAGTCAGTTAAGGACCCGGGCAATACCTTTATCTATGCCAAAAGTGGGCAAGAACTTTGCCGTTCTTCATATATTTTTCGCGGGATATTTATAGAGACCCCCCCTTTCCACAAAAAAAATTTCAAATATCAAAGTTGATATTTGACACCCTGCTGTGGGTTTGAGGTGCAGAAACCCACCTAGGTATTTAAGTCAGTTAAGGACCCGGGCAATACCTTTATCTATGTCAAAAGTGGGCAAGAACTTTGCCGTCCTTCATATATATTTTGCGGCATATTTATAGAGACCCTCCCCTCACAAAAACAATTTTAAATATCAAAGTTGATATTTGACACCCTGCTGTGGGCTTGAGGTACAGAAACCCACCTAGGCATTTAAGTCAGTTAAGGAGCCGGACAATACCTTTATCTATGCTAAAAGTGGGCAAGAACTTTGCCGTCCTTCATATATTTTTCATGGGATATTTATAGAGAACCCCCTCCACAAAAAAAACATTCAACAAAGAAGTGCAGACATGTAAATATTTCAGGAGTAACAGGGTACAGTAAACTGACAGATTACCAACAGTTCGCACTGAAAACAATGTTAGGGTCGAAATCTTTATCACGTGCTTTTGGATCAAATCCGTAGTTGTCGTCTGTGTCTGTGTTTGTGTAAAAAATGTTATTTATCTCTCTATCACATTCGCCGTTTGATACCACATGCTTACACCCTGTCGTGTCCATCCACTTATTCTTCTTGTTTGCATCCAAAAGAGCACCGCGATGATTTATTACATAGTTGTGGCTTTTACTTATTTCGCGGTTTTTGCAGATTTTAGAGCCAGACTCTTTGTAGATTTTAGAGTCAGACTCCATGATAACCGTCATATAAACACTGTTAGACGACGTACTCGCTTCAAATGCTAATGTATTCCCTCTTTGAATTTGTGAGTAACCTCGGGTTGCTCAAACTACATGTTGAAACTGCTTAGATTTGTTTGCATTAACCCCAATACGGTGCATTTCGAAACCACCTCCTGTCTCTCCTTGCACCATCAGCATTTTATCACCGGCTATCCTGCACCATATATTTATTGTGCTACCATTAGCAACATGTACTTTGATTATCTTATCGCCATAGAAACATCTCAACATACTGCCTGTAAGGATAACGAAACAAGATAGTAATTGAGTATACCACAGTTTAGCATACATCTACTATGAACATGTGTATTAATAGTCCATAGCATATGAAAATGTTTTATTTTGATTGGATAATTAGTGTTTACTATTTTTGAACAGTGTATGCTTAATCTTGCCAACGGGTGACGGGAATTATACCAGTTTGAAACAATTTCCCGCGGGACTATACCTGTGGACTAGATTTTTTCCTGCGTTATTCTTATATATTTTTGACAAGATTTTCTTTCATTTAAAATTGACGGCGATGTAGTCTGTTTATCGTTTTTATTTATTTTTCTTGTATGTCCAGAATGAGATGCTATGTACTGAACATATTATTTTCTCATCCCTTGGATAAAGTAGCCCGTTAATTTAGGTGAAAACATTTTTTCTATCTAACGACAAGCTACAGGAGCGTTTCCCCCCAAAAATGTTTCTCGTTGTCGATTATTATTGTTAGGGGATGTTAGGGGGATATGGTGTTTAACGCCACTTTCAACAATATTTGTCATATCGTGGCGGTCAGTTTATTGGTAGAGGACAGCGGAGAACCCGGAGAAAACCACCGACCTGCTGCAAGTCACTGACAAACTTTATCACATAATATTGTATCGAGTAGACCTCTCCTGAGCGACATTCGAACTCACAAGGCACTGATTGCCTAGGTAGTTATAAATCCAACTGCTATGCGATCACGACCACGATGTTCTCTTCGATTCATTGATATACATCCGTGTATTTGTCAGAATAGAAAAATCAAGAAAAATTATGTTGACTGCCTAACATAAAAACATCGTTTGGCCGCTGTCCAGTTACAAAAGCCAGTCTAATGCTAAGAGTAAAATTATTTTAGTAGAAAATAAGTAAAGGGTGAAAAAGTCATGGTCACTATAAATCATGATGGTTGGGATCATCACCTAACCTAATTTGGCTCCAGAATTCAAGAAAAAAAAATAGTTCCAGCGGAAAAAAAGAAAATATTAAAATAAATAAATAGATATACTCAAGGATGAAATCTAAACAGAAAGTTTGGAAAGAAATATATGAAAACCTTTTAATATCGAAAGAAAATAAATAAACAGAAATCAAAAGTAAGAAAATGAAGAAGGGTCGAATAAGGTCGAGTGATGATCCCTCAGGTAGTATAAAAAGGGGAGACATTCCAGTGTGTGGCAGTCAACAAATAAAATCAGATTCCTGCTGGATTACTTAGCTTATTATTTAAATATTATAGATCCCGGTATTCCCTAAGTGACAGAACTGTATCAAGTAAACCACACCAAACCAGTCATTGTCACATATTTTTAATATATTTCATAATAAAAATATATAGACTGTGTCCTTAAATGCTGCTACAACAGCGATGAATACCAATACAATTTATTTGACCCACATTTCGTATTTTCCGCAACAAAGGGATTTAATTTTCAATTTAAAAGTCTACAGAAAGTAAACAAACACTGACACGGTAGAACAGGAAAAGATAAAGAGTCAAACACCGTGAAGGGTGCAAGATCGAAAATACCGAGACACCCTCAGATAAGATTTAAATCGAACCTTCAGGTGTCTCAGAATTTAAGATCTTTCACCTCTCCCAGTGTTAGACCCTTTATATCTTCTCCCTCGGGACCAGATTTCCTCTAGTGTTTCTGGTGAGGCATAGGAAACCAGTGAAATAATAGACAATAATATAATAATCTACTATAACTAATTAATAATTTTGGAAAGTGGAGATAGTTAAATTATCATTTTTACAAGAGAGATCTTCGGCGAAGAATTGTAAATTTTACGTAGAATTTATCCTCGACATTTCATATTTGCAAATAAAAACATAAATATCAAATATAGTGAACAATACACGTTTCTGGAATTACCGTCACATGTCTTCGGGAGGTGAATCGTAGTTTAAAATAATAATTACATGAATTAGGAACTGTATATATATCTAATAAATCATGTCAGTGAGGAACAAAATTTCAGTTATATTGTATTGGTGGAGGAAACCGAAGAACCCGGAGAAAACCATTGACCTGTCGCAAGTCACTGACAAACTTTATCACATAAATGTTGTACACATCGCCCTGATCGAGATTCGAACTCACATCAGTGGTGATTGATACTGATTGCATAGGTAGTTGTAAATCCAACTACCCTTAGATCATGACCACGACGACCCCCAACAAACAAATGAGCGCTTTGACTAAAATGTTACCAAAATACACAACAAACAAGACTGTTCGATATATAACAGTATGAACTTACCTGTGTGGTGATATCAGTCAGTGTACTTGTGGATTGACACAGATTTGGTTTAAATAATATATTTTCTTACGCATGTCGGTCAAAGGTTAGTTCAATATGTTCTTGGAAGTGAAACAAAAATATCAAGAATTTAATGAATAGAATTAAATGACAAATCACACCTAGAATAGCTTACATTCCTTTTCATTTAAATAAGAAATTTTCCAAAGCTAATGATGTGTGATACAACCACTACAACATGGCCGTGCGATAGTGGTGCATGGAGAATTCATAACCATCCTTAGGAGGGAACACCAACAAGCTTCTCTTGTATGGAGTGAGAGAATGACAGTTGTTTAGTGCCAAAAATCAGCTATTTTTCTGCTATACCATAGATAGAACTAGTTACATTCGATGAGATGATGATGATATCCACTTTGTACTAACTCAACACAGTTAGTGCGATTCTTACATAGTGAGAGCTGAATGTCGGACAGTAGAGAAACAAAACACCAGATACACATCGAAAAGTAATATTATAATATATCTAAATTAAAAAAATAAATCTTATTCGATGATAAATTCCATAGCAATAGTATCTGTCCAGTTCTCTGAATTGTGACTAGTTTGAAAGATGTGAGAATCTTTGCATGATTTGCTTGAAAATGTTTGAATGCTTCTGTGCTTTGTCTGAAAATGTTGAAACGCTTATGATATTTTCCTGAAAATGTTGAAATATTTCTGTTCTTTGTATGAAAATATTTCTAATTTTCCTGACAATGTTGAAATATTTCCGATTTGCCTGAACATGTTGAAATATTTCCGATTTGCCTAAAAATGTTGAAATATTTCCGATTTGCCTATAAAAATGTTGAAATATTACCGATTTTCCTAAATATGTTGAAATATTTCTGATTTGCTTGAAAATGTTGAAATATTTCTAATGTGCCTGAAAATGTTGGAATGTTTAACTGATTTTGAAGATATCTTGCATGTTAGGAATACAATACAATTGTAATGAAGGATTACAATCAGTGTTTTTATCGTCACTATCAACAACTTTTCACCTATATAGTAACTTACAGACTACGACGGGTTTCTTATAAGAAGCGGAACTGCTTATACTTCGCGAGCTCCTGAGATCACCTACGGTTTACAAGTGGGGTCCGTGTTGCTCATCTTTCTAGTTATTTTTTGTGCTTTTCTATTACTTGTTTTAACGTTCTGAGTTTCGTTGTGTTTTTATTTGTCTTCGTTTTATTTACCCTATGTTGCCAGTTTCTCTGGATTGTTCATTTTTGATTGATTGGTCCTTCGGTATTCTCTAACGTTTATGCACTTATAAATCCCGGCAATTGGTAGATGTTTGAAAAATGTATAACTTGATGTGGTATCGAAACGTGAATCCAGTGATGCTAAATAAACGTCCGTGAATACCGAAGGGGCATTTCAAAATGGACAAGTCAGGGAAACTGGCAACATAGGTTACGCAAAACTAAGAAAATAAACAAACACACAACACAGTATGTGTTGGACACCACTATACCCAAACAAACACAAATAACGTAAATAAGACATGAACCCTCCTACAAACAACTGGAGGAAAAGACAAACCGAACATCGTTTCTATGCGGAAATCGTAACGGACATCATAACACCGAACTTAAAACGTAAACACACAAAATAGAACACAAAAAAACTAAAAACAATTAGTAATAAGGACCCCATCAAAAGCTTGAATTTAGAAGTAAAGAACTCAACAACACTAGTCACAGTTTTACATCATCAAACTCTCTGTATAAAAAATAGTAAAATATTGGTCTTAAGTAATCAGAGCAGTTGGGTCTAATAGTCTAACACTTTCATTCTTACATATGGAAAGTACTTGCATGACAGCATTATTTTACTAAGAGGGGAGGTTTGGACCTTTAAAACTAGTTTAACCCCGCCACACTTGATAGAAATGCCTGTAACAAGTCAGGACAGTGAGCGATCATGTGTTTGTGTGTTATGGGTATTTTGCCCCTTTCTGTGATTTGTCTATTGGGTTTTTAGAACTATTTCGATATTATGATATTTTTTGTTTTTCGTTTTATTTCTACATAAAACCTTGTTCTTAGGTTCATTATTATTAGCAAATGGCCCAAATTATAAAGAAAAATAATATATTTCGTGTTGTTTGAGATTTAATATGTTGCTTTGATATACCTTATATTTGTGTTGTTGTTTATGTAAACATAACGTCTCTCATGTTTTCTTTTTAAACCAATTATTCATCGAAGCATGGTAAATTTAATGACGGCCTTTAAAAGGTTTCAAAGAAATGCATTTTAAACATTATAATTAGGCTGTAAATGTTATCCTTCTCGGAAGGGAATGACATTCGGAGAATTGTATATAAAATAAAATGCATTAAATTATTTAGGTTCAAGGACAAGGGTGCACCCCTCCCCCCCTAAAATTGGAAAAATATGATTTTTTTGGCGTAATATCGTGAATATTTTTCACACGAAATACCCCAAACATTTTCGCGCCTCCCTCCGCTCGGCGCGATGTTTTAAAGTCCGCCCCCTAACTTGAAATCCTGGATCCGTCCCTGCAAATATACAACCTGTCTTATTATACTATAATATGAATGTGGAAAGGATCGATGATTTCAAGCTAGAAGTATTTTTTTATTTGATTTGATTTTGGGTGTTTTAATGCCACTTTCAGCAATATTGCAGTTATATCATGGCAACCAGTTTTAGTGGTGGCAGAAGCCGGAGTACGTAATGGAGAATACACTTCAACTGTAGATTCTTAAAAATAATCAACGAGACCCGTAAGGTTCGAGTTAATTATTTTTAAGGTCCTACCAATTGGAGTGTATTCTCTTACATAATACATTTCCATCTGCAACAGTGTTTTCATTTTATATGTTTACCTTTTTAATGTTCAACAAGCTAAATAAACCATAATTAACAAAAAATAAAGAAAAAATTTGATCGGCATCCGTGCTTTCGATTCTCGTTTATACTTAGATACTTCAAGTTCTTTCAAGTGAAAGAATCGTTTATATTTAGATATTTATAGGTCATTCAAGTGTCCCAAATGTTCACCTGTGGTCTGTCTGATTTGTTAAGTTGTGGTCGCTTTTATGGTTGTTTTTATATTGCGAGAATACTCGTCAGGTCTGAACATAAATTATGCCAGATCTGAAATATTTGTATCGTATCGTATCTTGTATATATTGATCAATTGCTTTTTTAAACAAAGTGTTGATATTTTTGTTTACCAAAACTTAGTCCTACTATCAAGAGTTAAATATACTAATTATAATATATAGTAATGTGGTCACCGTAGA
>MJUT01019767.1:91019-114362 GCA_002080005.1 Gigantidas platifrons | reverse complement strand
ATTTATAAAGAAAACTCAAAAGCCTGTATCTAGTATATCAGCTCGCAATGACAGCACAATAAGCTTTTTTTTTATTTTTAATAACAATAAAATTGTCCAAAAGACACTGCATGTCATCGACCGCTGAACAATATAAATGACAGCCTATAAAAGAAACAATATATCGTTGTAAATATATATATAAGCATGAAACTTCATGACTATATTGAATATTATAAAAACGATATTAAATGTTTAGTAAACAATAAATAATTGGGTGGTTGGATGGATGGGTATCGAATATTGTGCTGTTAGAATGGTGAAGCTCGAATGACAAAATTGAAACCTTCAAGTTAACACATAACTTTTAACATGAAATATCGTCCAGATTTTTACCGTAACAGGTGACAAATACAACTAAAGATCGAGTAACACGAACCCCATTATGAGTAAGGTACGTTTACGACTTTTGTTTTTACTATTTCATAGCAATACCTTTTATGTTATACACTTTTAACTCCGGGTGCGGAAAGAGTTCACTGTCCAGGTACGTACGATTGATTGAGTTAAAACACATACTAAAAACCGCGATGTACTTCTTGTGCTCAGGAAGGGTAAGCATTATTCATGTGTCACCTTGTTTTCGTCTGAATATATATGAAATGTCATGCGTTAAACAGTCAATCAACAAATGATTGTTAACAACAGATATTTCACACATCCCGTTGAAAGAAGCATTGAAATCGTAATACTATAATGATCGGAAAGGATGCTACTTAATGTATTACATTAATATATATTGTATTGTATTGGATCAGTCAAATTACATTGACTGAATTACATTTTTCTGGTACCTGATTCATGTTGGACGACGGTTATCAAAAATCATATTATAAGGTCGGAAGTCACAGCGGACACCATAAAAACGAGTAGAAAGACGCTTACTGCTACTTTTTTCAGATAAAATAACAGTTATTTTGGACATTTGACATCGCAGGATGAACACAATATACGTAAATTGTCGGAAAGTACAAACATAATTTGCATTCGCAACGCACCAGGACAGACAAGCTCACCAAAACATCAAAATCTCTCTTACCTACCAATTTCTATCTCGTACAAAACAAATTATATATTTTCTGACAATGAGGGTATTGTTATTACTCCCTACATTGCGCCTCCCGTACCATCTAAAGTTTTTAAATAAATATTGCAGCATCGCTTGCTTCAGTAAATAGAATGTATGTTTTTAAAGCAACAGTACTCCAGAGATATACAAATGCCATTTAAATGTTAAGAAAATAATATAGTTTGTGTACCCAAAATATTGAACAAATTAAAATAATTCGACGTGTGTAAAAACAAATAAATGTTGTTGTTTTTTGTTTGATGGTGTTTAACGTTATATCGTGGCGGTCAGTTTCATTGGTGGATGAAACCGGAGGACCCTTGGAAAACCACCGACCTGTCGCAACTCTTTATCACATGATGTTGTACACCTCGCCATGCTCGATATTCGAACTCGCAACATCAGTGGTGATAGGCACTGATTGCATAAGTAGTTGTAAATTCAACAGCCATACGTTCACGGCCTAGACGGTCCCAAAAAAACAAATGAGCGCTTTGACTAATTTATTTTACCAAAATATACAACACACAAGACTGTTCGATATATAACAGTATGGACGTACATGTGTGGTGATATCAGTCAGTGTACCTGTGGGTTGACACATAGAGAATTCATAACCATCCTTAGGACGAGACACCAAGGAGTTTCACTTTTAGGGAGTGAGTGAATGACATTTGTTTAACACCAAATCAGCACCTTTTTCAGCTATACCATAGATAGAATAAGTTACATTCGATGATATCCATTTTGTACTAATTAAACACGCTTAGTGGGATTTTTAAATTGTGTTAGGTGAATGTCATACAGTAGAGAAACAAAACACCAGTTACACGTCGAAAAGTAAAATTATAATATATCTAAAGTAAAAATAAATCTTTTTCGTTCTCTGAATTGTGACTCGTTTGAAAGATGTGAGAATGTTTGGATGATTTGCTTGAAAATGTGTGAATGTTTCTGTTATTTTCAGGAAAATGTTGAAATATTTCTCTGATTATGTTGGAATGTTTCTGTGCTTAATTTCAAAATGTTTCTGTAATTCTCCTGAAAATGTTGAAATATTTCTGATTTGCCTGAAAATGTTGGAATGTTTAACTGATCTGCATGTTAGGAATACAATAAAGTTGTAATCAGGGATTACAATCAGTGTCTTTTATCGTCACTATCAACAACTTTTCACCTATATAGTGACTTACAGACTACGACGGTGTCTTATAAGATGCTGAACTGCTAACACTTCGCGAGTACCTGAGATCACCTACAGTTTATAAGTGGGGTCCGTGTTGCTCATCTTTCTATTTTGTTTGTGTTGTTCTATTACTTGTTTTAACGTTCTGAGTTTCGTTGTGTTTTTATTTTATTTGTCTTTGTCTTATTTACCCTATGTTGCCAGTTTCTCTGGCTTGTTCATTTCTGATTCATTGGCCCTTCGATATTCTCTAACTCTATTCATTTATAAACCCCGGACATTGGTAGACGTTTGAAACATTTATAACATGATGTGGTATCGAAACGTTAATCCAGCGGTGCTAAATAAACATTAAAAATTGACAAGGCAGGGAATCTGGCAACATAGGTTAGGCAAAACTAAGAAAAACTAACAAAAATACGACGCAATATGTGTTGGACACCACTATACCAAAACAAACACAAATAATGTAAATAAGACATGAACCCTCCTACAAACAACTGGGGGTAAAGATGAACCGAAGATCGTTTTTATGCGGAAATTGTAACGGACATCACAACACCGAACTCAGAACGTAAACACACAAAATAGAACAACACAAGAAAAAACTAAAAACAATTAGCAATACGGACCCCATCAAAAGCTTGAATTTAGAAGTAAAGAACTCAACAACACTAGTCACAGTTTTACATCATCACCCGCTCCCCTCCCCCCCACCTTAAATTGGAAAAATAAGATTTTTTTGGCGTAATATCGTAATTTTTCACACGAAATACCCCAAACAATATCGCGCCTCCCTCCGCTCGGCTCGATTTTTTAAAGTCCGCCCCCTAACTTGAAATCCTGGATCCGCCCCTGCAAATATACAACCTGTCTTATTATACTATTATATGAATGTGAAAAGGGTCGATGATTTCAAGCTAGAAGTATTTTTTTATTTGATTTGAGTTTGGGTGTTTTAATGCCACTTTCAGCAATATTGCAATTATATCATGGCAACTAGTTTTAGTGGTGGAAGAAGCCAGAATACGTAATGGAGAATACACTTCAACTGTAGATTCTTAAAAATAATCAACGATACCCGTAAGGGTCGAGTTAATTATTTTTAAGAATCTACTAATTGGAGTGTATTCTCTTACATAATGCATTTCCATCTGCAACAGTGTTTTCATTTTATATGTTTACCTTTTTAATGTTCAACAAGCTAAATAAACCATAATTAAAAAAAAATAAACAAAAAATTTGATCGACATCCGTGCTTTTGATTCTCGTTTATAATTAGATACTTCAAGTTCTTTCAAGTGAAAGAATCGTTTATATTTAGATATTTATAGGTCATTCAAGTGTCCCAAATGTTCACCTGTGGTCTGTCTGATTTGTTAAGTTGTGGTCGCTTTGTTGGTTGTTTTTATATTTCGAGAATACTCGTCAGGTCTGAACATAAATTATGCCAGATCTGAAATACTTGGATCGTATCGTATCTTCTATATATTGATCAATTGCTTTTTTAAACAAAGTGTTGATATTTTTTTTTAGCAAAGCTTAGGCCTACTATCAAGCGTTAAATATACTAATTATAATATATAGTAATGTGGTCACCGTAGACGAGTGGTAAGATCGACGTTTTGAAAGTCAAAGTAGACTTTTAAAAGGCCAGCAGTGATTCGGTACCGACAGTTCCAAAATATGAATACCGCGTTTTTAAGTCTGAAATAATAAAAGGTTAAAGTTCATATACTCAAAAACAAAAGAATGAACTGTAGATTCTTAAAAATAATCGACTGTTCGAACAATAGTGTGACGTCATAGAAATGTATTATCCGGAGAGAACAACCGACCATGGGCAAGCAATTGGTAAACTTTATCACTTGCGGCTGCGAATCGAGTGCACCTTTTTGTAATATACAAAGTTGGGCGCGAACCCACAGCCTAGAAGTAACACATCCTTAAAAGTGGCATATGAAGTACTTCAATCAATACAACTGTGTTACCGTGTATACACAGACACTTGTTTCTGTTAAAAAAATATACATAGATACTACTTGTTTCTGGTTAAAAAAAAAACCTAGATACTATAGTATCGAGGTACATTTTTTTTACCAGAAACAAGTGCCTGTGTTACATGTTTACTAATAGCAGCACTCTCTTTCTTTTTAATTTCGACTATCTATAAAAATTGGGTTTTCAGGTTAGAAAGACAATTTCAACCTATAATGAATGTCTTCTATCAGACAAGGCAATGGATTTAAGCAAAATATATTATTCCAATAGCTTGTGCACAGAAAATCGAACTGGTAGGTGGTTATCGAAGTTAGATAACCTGCTGTACAAAATCAGATGCTGATGGTACCGTATCGCCATGCTTATGACAATATGTATAAACTCTATGGTATTTGTGTATGACTGAATTTAGAAAAATGTTGTTGATTTTATCCGAAGTCAAAACGAATCAATTGTATTAGATTGTTTATCATTAATATATAAAACAAGATTAAAAATACAGTCATACGCAGGATTTCATGACCAAGCCTTGAATTTGGTTGCATACTGCTAAACTAGATTGATTTTCCATCGTTTGCCTCGACGTATAGACGTCTGAATGCTGAGAGCAGCAATCGGTGAATATAAATTGTATTGAGCAGTTTATTTACGGTTTGGTCCGTAAACGATACATCGGTAACCTAGGTAACCTTACCATATTTTGCCGATCCTCTTTAGGCCCTTTGGTTTACTTGCTCCAAAACTTTTGGCATTAAAGGGAAAAAATAATAATAAAATTAAAACATTAGACAAATGGATAACTGCTTTTTCTATAAACATGACGATATATTGTTAGAAATGTAAAGAAGCAGTTGGAATCTCATAAAAAATATGGAAAGAGTTAGAGAAATAGTAAGAGGTGATGATCAATTGCTAAAATATGATAAGAAATTTAGAAACACAAAATGTCAGATGAGGGTTTCTCGGGCAAACATGTATCGACAACTGTTGTTAAAGGCAATGCACCAAACACCAGACTTTACTGCGGAGGCTTCAACTTATACTGTGCCTCAAAATATGTCCACAGTTAGTCAAAAAGTTTCTAATATAGAGGGTGTTCCAACCGGTTATTGTGAGCGCTATCACACCAATATTGTTGTAAATTGCCTTGTAGATATGCACACAAGTGCTATACAATGTATATGTAATAAATGACATTCAGCGAGCAAATGTTGGTATGGTGGTGTTGCTCAAAACAATCTTAGTATGATATTTCCACAAGGGAATATTTTTCATGCCTTTCGATATCGACACAACCCAGAAGCAGATATAGCCAACCAGATTCTCTTTTCCTATCAATCAAACTCAAGGTTCGTTAAACCACCATTACGGTTTCAAATACCATACCATCTTTCAAGCGAGAAGTAGAAATGTGATATTTCATACAAAATTGACTGTTTAAAGTTACCTACGCCTGTTAATGCTCAAGTATTAAAATATTATCTGAATAATCAAGATGAAAATGAAATAAATCTAATTTTGACAGGGTTTGCTGTAGGTTTTTTCTATTTCATGCGGGAAATCAACATACAATTTGGAATGTAAAAATCTGTCCTCTACTAACCATCACCCATCTAATATATTATAAGTAAAGATAAAATTTGTAAAAAAGTGCTTGCAGGTCTATATGTGTTTCCACCATTCGATAATATTACAGTTTCTCCTTTAGGCCTATGTCCGTAGAAAGAACAAAATAAATTCAGACTTATATTCTTATTCAATATTTCAACCGAACATAAAACTCAAAAGCCTGTATCTAGTATATCAGCTCGGCATGATGGCACAATAAGCTTTTTTATTTTTGATAACAATAAAATTGTCCAAAAGACACTGCATGTCATCGACCGCTGAACAATATAAATGACAGCCTACAAAAGAAACAATATATCGTTGTAAATATAGATACAAACATCAATCTTCATGAGTATATTGAATATTATAAAAACGATATTAAAAGTTTAGTAAACAATAAATAATTGGGTGGTTGGTTGGATGGGTATCGAATTTTGTGCTGTTAGAATGGCGAAGCTCGAATGACAAAATTGAAACCTTCAATTTAACGCATAACTTTTAACATAAGATATCGTGCAGATGTTTACCCTAACAGGTGATAAATAAAACTAAAGATCGAGTAACACGAACCCCATTTTGAGTAATGTACGTTTACTACTTTTGGTTTTACTATTTCATAGCAATACCTTTTATGTTATACACTTTTAACTCCGGATGCGGAAAGAGTTCACTGTCCAGTTTACTACATAATTTAATTTTAGGTTAAATTAAACATCTAGTTTTTTAATCAATTTTTCTTAAAAAAACAAAAACAACAAAAAACAACACATCTACTCCAATTTATTTATCAAAAATAAGAAATTCCCAGTAAGTTAACCATTCTAATTTTTTCTGTCTTTTATTCTTTAAAAAACACAAAAAAAACCACCTACTCAAATTTATTTCTGCAAACTAAATTCCCTGTACGTTAACAATTCAAATGAAATTGATGATATCGTTAATATATAGTCTTCCACGAAGGATCCTGTATTATATATATATATCGTTTCTTTTGTTCGTGCATTCCTCTAGCTTTGTGATATACGACTCTTCACAAAATAGTCACCGGAGCCAAACAATTTGACACGATATAACATACACTCTTACATTGATTTCGGCGAAATGTAGTTTAAGTATACTTTACAAAAAAGTTAAAGACCACTTTTGAAAATTAATTAGAATAAATAGATTTAAGAACATGGATATATTTTTTAAATGATTCATTGTGGTAGATTAAAATATCATTTCAACCGTCTAAAACGGAAGTTTGTGATAACTAACTCCCATAAAACACTCATTTGATTGATTTTTTGGATTTGTGTTTGACGCCTTTTATGACCACTATTACAGAGCATAATCTACGATTTAACCGCACGTTTCAACATGTGTTGCCATTAGGTTGCACGGTTACTGAGGAAATGAGAGAAAATATGGGCTAATGAGTTTATGAAGTTAAGCCAATTACTCTCCGATGGGGGGAAATTTGACAAAACAATCAATTTGAATGGTTGAGCGTAACATGTTTAATGAGTCACAATTGACATTAAAGGGAAAAATAATAATAAAATTGAAACATTAGACCAATGGATAACTGCCTTTTCTATAAACATGACGATATATTGTTAGAAATGTAAAGAAGCAGATCTCATGGAAAATATGGAATCAGTTAGAGAAATAGCAAGAGGTGATGATCAATGGCTAAAATATCATCAGCAATTTAGAAACACAAAATGTCAGATGAGGGTTTCTCGGGCTAACATGTATCGACAACTGTTGTTAAAGGCAATGCACCAAACACCAGACTTTACTGGGGAGGTTTCAACTTATACTGTGCCTCAAAATATGTCCACAGTTAGTCAAAAAGTTTCTTATATAGAGGGTGTTCCAACCGGTTATTGTGAGCGATATCACGCCAATATTGTTGTAAATTGCCTTGTAGATATGCACACAACTGCTATACAATGTATATGTAATAAATGACATTCAGCAAGCAAATGTTGACAAGGTGATGGTGCTCAAAATAATCTTAGTATGATATTTCCACAAGAGAATATGCTTCGTGCCTTTCGATATCGACACAACCCAGAAGCAGATATAGCCAACCAGATTCTCTTTTCCTATCAATCAAACTCAAGGTTCGTTAAGCCACCACTACGGTTTCAAATACCATACCATCTTTCAAGCGAGAAGTAGCAATGTGATATTTCATACAAAATTGACTGTTTAAAGTTACCTACGCCTGTTAATGCTCAAGTATTACAATATTATTTGAATAATCAAGATGAAAATGAAATAAAACTAATTTTGACAGGGTTTGCTGTAGGTTTTTTTCTATTTCATGCGGGAAATCAACATACAATTTGGAATGTAAAAAGGTTTTGATATACTTTTTATCTCATAATATTCCTAAACGGAATAAACTGGCTGAAAAAAATCTCACAGAAAAATCCAGAATATATGTTAAACTACTCATTCCATGTAGCTGCAGTTGAGAATTTTACGCCACCTTGTTCAAAGCATGAGTCGACGTGTTGAAGAACGTTTCTGGAAGCGTGGAGGTTACACGCGTTACTGACCACACTGTATCGAAATGTAGTCTTAAATTGTCTATTTCGAGTTCCAAACATGATTTGTTGTTAAAATGCAAATAATTGAGTTACAAATATCAGATTTAGTTGAAACTTTTTTTGAGTTTTTTTTACTGCCATTTTACACACATTTTCCCCCTGAATATTACTCTTCTAAACAAGCTTTAAAATGTCAAAATTTATAATTCGTACTTAGAATGCATTTACTTGTTTAATAAAATCATAAACCCAGTCCATTTAATAGCTGTTTTGGTAATTTTTTTATTCCTTGAAAAAATATATTTAAAAATAATCGGGTGTTGCTTAACTTTTGGCGAGGTGTATATAAAGCGATGCATTTTCTCACAATAATTTCAATGGTAGCAGCTATATTTTTGTTAAATCAATTATTTGTTTTTAATTACTTAATATTTGTACTGTTAATATCGAAAAGTCTTTGAACTCAGAGGTAGTGATAAATAAACATATGTTACTCAATTTGAGTCTAGTGAGTTAACATTGTAATGCGGATGCAACTCTTTCAGACTGATTCTACAAGACAAAAAATAGCTCACAGGAGATTAAGTATTATATTTTATTAAGAAGTTCTAAAAAAAAAAAAAATTGTACTAATTTATAAGTTACTTTCACCTGGTGTATTCTGCATAGAACGGACGTTTACACAGTGATGGTCAAGCTTAGCTTTATGGTGCTTAATGACACTTTCAACAACATTTCAGCTATATCATAGCGGCGATGATGGCTTAAATTTCCACTAATATTCTTCAAAAGTTTAAAAAGACCGAATGCATATAACATTATTCATAAATTGGACCGAGAATGTAAAAGGATTGAACAATTCCAGATATATTAATTAAGCTGATACTTATAAAGGATCCCAATGGAAATAAGCTGAATGGCTTTCATGGGCTATCCTTGGTGAGAAATTTCTCAGCAGTTACAATGAGTGGATTGAAGTTTCAGTTAATGAAGGCCGTTTTATGTTTTATTTTTAAATTAACGAGAAATTTTTAAACACTTGTGTGTGAAGTTGAAATTTTTAAACCTAAATATATTTTACCTTTACCTTTTACCTTTATTTCCCTTAATAATAATTCCATAGTACACATATAAAGCTTATCTTAATGTAGATAAATATAACTCCACGTACAACAATTGTCCCTATTTACTGGTCTTTGGCACAATCAGGTCTATCATATTTGAAGTACTTTTTTTAACATATTTTTCTCAAATTGTACCGGGGGTCGTCGTGGCCGTGATCGTATGATAGCATACACTTATTGCCTAGGTATGAGGCTAATAGCACATTTAGTGTCCCCAAGGTACCAACTTTTGTCAGAGGCAACGCCGAAGACAATAGTTGGTACAGAGGGGACAACACAAGTGCTATTATCCGAATATCAAGACATACGTGTTTTATTATACTGAACAACTGTGCAATTCAAAATTCTATATTGTAGACCCTTTTCTGATAGATTTCTGGTCTACTGTTTTAGTGCCTTTTAAAACTAATACATTTTCATGTGTGTGCAGCTGAAGATGAAATTAATTAAAAAAAAAACATTTGTTTAGTTAGTTCGTTCTTTTTTGTATGGATTTTGACTTTGTCCTCCAATAGAGGGTGATATACAAATTCTTTAACCCTTCAGCACCAAATTGACATTTTTTTTCGTTTATCATTAGAACGCCAAAGCGACATTTTTGTCGTTTTTGACAAACCTTATATATGTAAAAACACAATTATCAATTGATACATTAAATATATATTCCAAACGAAATATGGAAATTTTAAGCAGGATCTTCCATGCATCATTCCTACAAAGTAGCAATTCATTATGCCTTCTATTTCAGAGGAGAAGATTTTTTAGATTTCAGCCAACCAGAAACAAGAATTTCCCATAGCGACCATGCTTTTGTCCAATCAGGAAGAAATGAGGGAAACGTATAGACGATCTTCCATAGATGCTTCCTGTAAAATTTTGCTTTATTCTTCTAAGTGGTTTCAGGATAAGATTTAGAAATCAACCAACCAGAAACAAGAATTGCCTATGGCGGCCATATTTGGAACGGATTGGGACGAAATGTGCAATCTTGATAGAGGACCTCCATAGCTGCTTCGTACCACGTTTCGGTTCAAAACAAAATGAAGGGATCGTCGTGGATCTACAACTACCTATCCAATCAGTGCCTATCACCTCTGATGTTGTGAGTTCCAATCTCGATCAGGGCGAGGTGTACAACATTGTGTGATAATGTTTGTCATTGACTTGCAACTGGTCGGTGATTTTCTCCGGATCATGGGGTTTCCTCAACCAATAAAACTGACCGCCACGATATGACTGAAATATTGTTGAAAGTGGCGTTAAACACCATCAAGCAAAAACAAAACAAAAACAAACAAAACAAAACAAAACAAGCAAACAATAAAATAAATGAACAAGCATTGCAACTATATCATAAATTTAATTATTAAATAAATGTCCATATAGCTGGATTGTTGCTTTCTTTTGAAATCTGTACAAAATACAAGACCAATAAGGAGGCTCCAGTGTTCACATTGACATATATACGTATCCCATTTTAGAACCCATCAAATAGGCATTGTACATTTACATTCCCTGTACAATTATGTAAAGGACTAAACGCTATTTTTCCCACGAAATTTGTCTATGTGTAAAATGGAAAAATCCACTCACAAGCTCATGCTTCAGACTTTTATGATACATTTAGTGGGCGTATCTGTCCATTTTTCACATAGATAATTTCAGAATATATCATCCTATTTTTGGAAATTGACAACAAGAACACATGTATTAAGAATGATATTTTAATAAAGGAATATTAATGTTAGTTTTATTGGGAAACATGTTAATATGATATGATTTAAAGCATTTTATTGAACAATGAAAAGTCAACATTTCGGGAGTTACAGCCGCACAGTAAATAGTGACCGGTTACCATCAGTTTTCACTGAATTCTTCACTAGGTTCGACCTCGACACCATCTGTATCATCTGTCCCTGCATCACAGTCGTCGTTGTCGCCGCCGTCGTCGTCGCCGCCGCCGTCGTCGCCATCGTCGTCGCCATCGTCGTCGTCGCCATCGTCGTCGTCGCCGTCGTCGTCGACGTCTTTTGATACCCTATGCTCACGGCCGTCCGTGTCCATCCACTTGTTTTTCTTATTTGCCGACAAAAGAGCACCATCATAATCTATAATGTAATTGCAGCTTCCAATTATTTCGTGGTTTTCGCAGATTGTAGAGTCAGGGTCCATGCTAATCGTCATATACACAGCGGAAGACGAGGTACTCGTTTCAAATTTCAATGATTTCCCACTTTGAATTTCTGTGTAGCCTGGAGTTCCTCCAGATACATGATGAGTCTGCTCAATACTGTGTACATTAATTCCAACACCCTGCGCACCGATACCACCTCCTATCTGTTCTTGCACCTTCAGCGCTCTATCACCTAATATTTTGCACTTTATAATGTTTGTGTTACCATTAGAAACATTTATTTTGATTATCTTATTGCGACGGAAAATGCCGGCCATACTGTCTGTAAGGAAAACAAAACAAGATAGTAATTGAGTATACCACAGTTAAACATACAACTACTATGAACATGTGTATCATTAGTCCATAGCATATGAAAATGTTTTATTTTGATGGCATAATTAGTGTTTACTATTTCTGAACAGTGTATGCTTAATCTTGTCAACGGGTGACGGGAATTATACCAGTTTGAAACAATATCCCGCGGGACTATACCTGTGGACTAGATTTTTTCCTGCGTTATTCTTATATATTTTTGACAAGAATTTCTCTCATTTAAAATTGACGGCGATGTAGTCTGCTTATCGTTTGTATTTATTTTTCTTGTATATCCAGTATGAGATGCTATGTACTGAATATATTATTTTCTCATCCCTTGGATAAAGTAGTCCGTTAATTTAGGTGATTTTACCTAAGACAAGCTACAGGAGTGTTTTCCTCCAAAAATGTTTCTCATTGTCGATTATTATTGAGGGGTGTAAGGGAGTTATTGTGTTTCACGCCACTTTCAACAATATTTCAGTCATATCGTGGCAGACAGTTTTATGGATGGAGGTCACCGGAGTGCCCGGAGAAAACAACCGACCTGCCGCAAGTCACTGACAAACTTGATCAAATAATGTTCTATCGAGTACACCTCGCCCGAGAGGCATTCGAACTCACAAGGCAGTGATTGCATACGTAGTAATAAATCCAACTACTATACGATTACGACCACGATGGTCTCTTCAATTTATTGATATACATCCGTGTATTTTTAATATATTTCATAATAAACATATATAGACTGTGTCCTTAAATGCTGCTACAACAGCGATGCATGCCAATACAATTTATTTTACCCACATATCGTATTTTCCGGAACAAAGGGATTTAATTTGCAATTCAAAAGTATACAGAAAATAAACAAACACTGACATGGTAGAACAGGGTGAGATAAAGAGTCAAACACCCTGAAGGGTGCAAGATCGGAAATACCGAGACACCCTCAGATAAGATTCAAAAGTATACAGAAAATAAACAAACACTGACATGGTAGAACAGGGTGAGATAAAGAGTCAAACACCCTGAAGGGTGCAAGATCGGAAATACCGAGACACCCTCAGATAAGATTTAAATCGAACCTTCAGGATGAGATGCTATGTACTCAACATATTATTTTCTCATCCCTTTAATACTACGGTCCGTTAATTTAGGCGAAAACGATTTTTCTATCTTGCCCAGAACAATCTGCAGGGTCGTTTTCCCGAAAAATTGTTTCCCATTGTCGAATTAGTAAAGAGATTATGGTGTTTAACGCCGCTTTCAACAATATTTGAATTACAGCATATCGTGTCGGCAGGTTGTATTGGTGGAAGAACCCGGAGAAACTACCGACCTGCCGCAAGTGACTGACAAAGTTTATCATATAATGTAGTCTCGAGTACAATTCGCCTCAGCGGGATACGAACTCACAACGTTAGTGGTGATATGCACTGATTGCATAGGTAGTAATAAATCCAACTACCATACGTTCACGACCAGGACGGTCCTTTCGATTTATTGATATACATCTGTGTAATTTTTAACGTATTTCATAATAAAGATATATAGACTGTGTCCTTAAATACAACAGCGATAAATACCAATAAAATAAATTTACCAACATTTCGCATTTTCCGGAATAAGGGGAGGTAATTTTTCATTTAAAAGTCTACAGAAAGTAAACAAATATTGATGCGGTAGAACATGATGAGATAAAGAATCAAACACCGTGAAGGGTGCAATATCGTAAATACAGAGACACGCTCGAGTCAGATTTAAAGCGAACCTTCAGGTATCTCAGAATTTAAGATCTTGCACCTCTCCCAGTGTTAGACCCTATATGTCTTCTCCATCGGGACCAGATTTCCTCTAGTGTTTCTGGTGAGGCATAGGAAACCAGTAAAATAATAGACAGTAATATAATAATATACTGTAACTAATAAATAATTTGGAAAGTGGAGTTTAATTATCATTTTAGCAAGAGAGATCTTCGGCGAAGAATTGTAAATTTTACATAGAATTTATCCACGACATTTCATATTTACAAATAAAAACATAAATATCAAATGTAGTGAACAAGGCATGTTTCTGGACCATCAGATACTCAAAGCAAAAAATGTTTGATAGCCATTTTTGGGAATATAACTAAGGGCCTAAACAGGACAGCCAAAATCGGCAACGGTCACATGTCTGCGGGAGGTGAATCGTAGCTTAAAATAATAATTACATGAATTAGGAACTGCATATATCTAATAAATCATGTCAGTGGGGAACAATATTTTAGTCATATCGTGGCGGTCAGTTTTATTGGTGGAGGGAAGCGAAGGACCCGGAGAAAACCACTGACAAACTTTATCACATAAATGTTGTTCACCTCACCCTGATCGAGATTCGAACTCACAACATCAGTGATGATAGACACTGATTGCATAGGTAGTTGTAAATCCAACTATCATAGGATCACGACCACGACGACCCCAACAAACAAATGAGCGCTTTGACTAACATTTTACCAAAATACACAACAAACAAGACTGTTCGATATATAATAGTATATACATACCTGTGTGGTGATATCAGTCAGTTTACTTGTGGGTTGACACAGTTTTGGTTTATATAATATATTTTCTTACGCATGTCGGTCAAAGGTTAGTTCAATATGATCTTGGAAGTGAACAAAAAAAATATATCAAGAATTAAATGAATAAAATTAAATGACAAATCACACCTACATGTATAGCTTACATTCCTTTTGATTTAAATAAGAAATTTGCCAAAGTTGATGATGTGTGATACAACCCGTACAACAAGGCCGTGCGATAGTGGTGCACGGAAAATTCATAATCATCCTTAGGAGGGGACTCCAAGGTGCTTCACTTGTATGGAGTGTGTGAATGACAGTTGTTTAACACCAAATCAGCAAACTTTCAGCTATATCATAGATAGAACAAGTTACATTCGATGACATGATGATGATGATGATATCCACTTAGTGAGAGTTTTACATAGTGCTAGCTGAATTTCGGACAGTAGAGAAACAAAACACCAGTTATACATCGAAAAGTAAAATTATTATATGTCTAAAGTAAAAAAAAATAATAAATCTTATTCGAAGATAAATTCCATAGCAATAATATTTGTCGAGTTCTCTGAATTGTGACTAGTTTAAAAGATGTGAGTTTGTTTGGATGATTTGCTTGAAAATGTTTGAATGCTTCTGTGCTTTGTCTGAAAATGTTGAAACGCTTCTGTTATTTCCCTGAAAATGTTAAAATATTTCTGTGCTTTGTATGAAAATATTTCTAATCTTCCTGACAATGTTGAAATATTTCCGATATGCCTAAAAAAGTTGAACTATTTCTGATTTGCCTAAAAATGTTGAAATATTTCCGATTTGCCTATAAAAATGTTGAAATATTTCTAATTGCCTGAAAATGTTGGAATGTTTAACTGATTTGCATTACATATTGTATGTAAGGAATACAATAAAGTTGTAATCAAAGGATTATGATCAGTGTCTTTTATCGTCACTATCAACAACTTTTCACCTATATAGTGACTTACAGACTACGACGGTGTCTTATTAGATGCTGAACTACTTACACTTCGCGAGCACCTGAGATCACCTACGGTTTATAAGTGGGGTCCGTGTTGCTCATCTTTCTAGTTTGTTTGTGTTGTTCTGTTACTTGCTTTAACGTTCTGAGTTTCGTTGTGTTTTTATTTTATTTGTCTTCGTCTTATTTACCCTATGTTGCCAGTTTCTCTGCATTGTTCATTTTTGATTGATTGGCCCTACGGTATTCTCTAACATGTATTCAAGGGAGAAAACTGGAATTATCAGATAAACCCCGCCATTTGTAGAAAAATTTATAACTTGAAGTGGTATCGAAACGTGAATCCAGCGGTACTAAATAAACGTCCGTGAATACCAAAAGGGCATATAAAAATGGACAAACCAGGGAAACTGGCAACATAAGTTACGCAAAACTAAGAAAAACTAACAAACACACAACACATTATGTGTTGGACACCACTATACCCAAACAAACACAAATAGCGTAAATAAGACATGAACCCTCATACAAACAACTGGAGATAAAGGCAAACCGAACATCCTTTTATGCGGAAATCATAACGGACATCACAACTCAGAATGTAAAGACACATAATTGGGCAACACAAAAAAACCTAAAAACAATTAGCAATACGGACCCCATCAAAAGTTTGAATTTAGAAGTAAAGAACTCAACAACACTAGTCACAGTTTTACATAATCAAACTCTCTATAAAAAAATAATAAAATATTGGTCTTAAGTAATAAGAGCAGTTGGGTATAATAGTCTAACACTTTTATTCTTACATGTGGAAAGTACTTGTATGACCGCATTATTTTACTAAGAGGAGAGATTTGGACCTTTAATACTAGTTTAACCCCGCCACATTTCATAGAAATTCCTGTAACAAGTCAGAACAGTGATCCGTCATGTATTTGAGTGTTATGGGTATTTTGCCCCTTTCTATGATTTTTCCATTGGGTTTTGGAATTGTTTCGATAGTATGGTATTTTTTGTTTTTTATTTTATTTGCACATAAAACCTTGTTCTTGGGTTCATTATTACTAGCAAATCGCCCAAATTATAAAGAAAAATAACATATTTCGCGTTCTGTGAGATTTAATATTTTGTTTTGATTTACCTTATATTTGTGTTGTTGTTTATGTAAACAAAACGTCTCTCATATTTTTTTTAAGCCAATTAATCATCGAAGCTTGGTAAATTTAATGACGACCTGTAATAGATTTCAAAGAAATGCACTTTAAACAGTATACTTAGACTGTAAATGCTATCGTTCTCGGAAGGGAATGACATTCGGAGAATTATATATAAAATAAATTGAATTAAATTATTTAAGTTCAAGGACAAATATACTTATTATACTATTATATGAATGGGGAAAGGATCGATTTCAACTTGAAGTATTTTTTTATTTGATTTGAATTTTGGTGTTTTAACGCCACTTTCAGCAATATTTCAGCTATATCATGGCAACTAGTTTTAGTAGTCGAAGAAGCCGGAGTACGTAATGGAGAATACAATCCAACTGTAGATGATTCTTAAAAATAATCAACGAAATCCGTAAGGGTCGAGTTGATTATTTTTACGAATCTATAAGTTGGAGTGTATTCTCTTACATACTACATTTCCATCTGCAAAAGTGCTTTTATTTTATATTTTTACACTTTTAATGTTTGAAAAGCCAAATAAGACAACAATTAACAAAACTAAAACAACAAAATTTTATCGGCATTCGTGCTTTCGATTTTCGTTTATATTTAGATATTTCAAGGTCTTTCAAGTGAAAAGAATCGTTTATATTTAGATATTTAAATTGTCCCAAATGTTCACCTGTGTGGTCTGTCAGATTTGTTATTACTTGCGGTCGGTTTGTTAGTTGTTTTTGTATTGCGAGAATACATTTCAAAAGTTCTAATACTCGTCAATTCTGAACATAAATTATGCCAGACCTGAAATACTTGTATCGTGTCTTGTAACCATTGATCAATTGCTTTTTTAAACAAATTGCTGGTATTTTTTTTAGCAAAGCTTGCTATCAAGAGTCATATATACTAATTATAGCGCGTAATAGTGTAGTCAACGTAGCCGAGTGGTTAGATGGAAGTTTTGAAAGTCAAAAAGCCCAGCAGTGGTTCGATACTCTAAAGTCCCAAAATATGTCTATCACGTTTTTAAGCCTAAAACAGAAAAGGTTAAAGTTCATATATTCAAGAACAAAAGAATAAACTGTAGATTCTTAAAAATAATCGACTGTTCGAACAATAGTGTGACATCAGAGAAATATACTATCCGGACAGAACCACCGACCATGGGCAAGCAACTGGTAAACTTTATCACTTGCGGCTGCGAGTCGAGTGCACCATTTTTGTAATTTACAAAGCCGGGCGCGAACACACAGCCTAGAAGTAACACATCCTTAACAGTGACATATGAAGTACATCAATGAATACAACTGTGTTGCCGTGTATACTTACATGTTTACCAATAGCAGCACTGTCTTTTTTTTATTTCGACTATCTATAAAATTGGGTTTTCAGGTTAGAAAGACAATTTCGACATATAATGAATGTCTTCTATCAGAAGAGGCAATGGATTTTAAGCAAAATATATTATACCAATAGCTTCTGCACAGAAAATCGAACTTGTAGGTGGTTATCGAAGCTAGGTAACCTGCTGTACAAAATCAGATGCTGATGGTACCGTATCGCATGCTTAGGACAATATGCATAAACTCTATGGTATTTGTGTATGACCTATTTTAGAAAAATGTTGTTGATTTTATCCGAAAGCAAAAAGAATCAATTGTATTAGATTGTTTATCATTAATATTTAAAACAAGATTGAAAATGCAGTCGTAAGCAAGATTTCATGGACACGCCTTGCATTTGGTTGCATATTGCTAAACTAGGTTGATTTTCCATCATTTGCTTCGACGTATAGACGTCTGAACGCTGAGAGCCGCAATCGGTAAATATAAATTGCATTGAGCAGTTTATTTACTGTTTGGTCTTTAAGCGATACATCGGTAATCTTGGTAACCTTACCCGATTTTGGCGATCCTGTTCAGGCCCTTTTGTTAACTTGCTCCAAAACTTTTTAGATTATTTGGTTTCCCAACCTTTCGACAGTGAGCCTACCTAATGAAGGCTATTTCAGAAACGCGTCGTCCGCACTAAATTAGATATCTACATTTTTATTTGACAGGATCAAAGATTTGTATAAATTAAATAAAAAGACACACTCAGTGGGTACTGGACACAAACATACATTTATTAAGTGGTTAAAGATGTTTATTATTGTTACTCGATCTTTAGTTTTATATGTATGCTTTGTAAATCGTTGTTTGTCCTTTTGTACTTATTGTTTTGGCCATTGTGTTGTCTGTTCTTCTTCAATATACGGATCCAGATTACCTCGATGGTATTTTCAAACTCTTCTTAAAACATTTTGAGTAAGTTGTGTTTACTACTTTTGTTTTTACTATTTCATAGCAATATTATACACTTTTAACTCCGGATATACTAAAGGGGTATTCAGAATCCGTATATTGCAGAAGAACAGACAACACAATGGCCAAAAGAAAAAGTACAAACAACGATCTACAAAACATACACATCAAACTAAAGATCGAGTAACACGAACCCCACTATGAGTAAGGTACGTTTACTACTTTTGTTTTTACTATTTCATAGCAATACATTTTATATTATACACTTTAAACTCCGGATGCGGAAAGAGTTCATTGTCCAGTTTACTACATAATTTTATGTTATGTTAAATTAAACACCTAGTTTTTTAATCCGTTTTTCTTAAAAAAAAAAAAAACAACAACAAAAACACCTACTCAAATTTATTTATCAAAAGTAATAAATTCCCAGTAAGTTTACCATTCTAATTTTTTTCTGTCTTTTTTTCTTTAAAAAAACACAAAAAAACACCTACGCAAATTTATTTCTGCAAACTAAATTCCCTGTAAGTAAGCCATTCTAACGAACTTAATGATACCGTTAATATATAGTCTGCCAGAAAGGATCCTGTATTATATATCGTTTCTTTTGTTCGTGCATTCCTCTAACTTTGTGGTATGCTTCCTTCACAAAAGATTCACCGAACAACATATTTTGACACGATACATTATACACCTTTAAATTGATTTCGGAGATATATTTATAAAAGGTCTTAATGATACCGTTAATATATAGTCTCCCAGGAAGGATCCTGTATTATATATATATATCGTTTCTTTTATTCGTACATTCCTCTAGCTTTGTGGTATACGACTCTTCACAAAATATTCACTGGAGCCCAACAATTTGACACGATATAACATACACTCTTACATTGATTTCGGCGAAATGTAGTTTACATTATATTTTACAAAAAAAGTTAATGACCACTTTTGAAAATTAATTACAATAAATAGATTTAAAAACATGGATATATTTTTTAAATGATTCATTGTGGTAGATTAAAATATCATTTCAACCGTCTATAACGGACGTTTGTGATAACTAACTCCCATAAAACACTCATTTGGTTGATTTTTTTGGATTGCTGTTTAACGCCTTTTATGACCACTATTACAGAGCATAATCTACGATTTAATCGCACGTTTCAACCTGTATTGCCGTTAGGTTCCACGGTTGCTGGCGAAATGACAGCAACAATATGAGTTTATGAAGTTCAGCCAATTACCCTCCGATGGGGAGAAATTTGACAAAACAATCAATGTTAATGGTTGAGCGTAACATGTTTAATAAGCCACAATTGGCATTTCAGGGAAAAAATAATAATACAATTAAAACATTAGACCAATGGATAACTGCTTTTCTATATACATGACGATATATTGTCAGAAATGTAAAGAAGTAGTTGGGGATCTCAAGTATACTGTTATTTAAAACAAATATCTTTCCTTGATCTGAACAATTGAAAATCAAAACCGAATCGGTTGTATAATGGTTAGCGGGCTCGCCTTGAGTATGGTAGATCGTTGGTTCAAGCCCCGTTCAAGTCAAACCAAAGACTTAAACATTGGTATTTGTTGCTTCTCCGGTAATCATGCTGTATATAAGAAAAGAGCATAGACTGGTTGACTGGAAATCAGGATAATGTGTCCTAGTGGATTGACATGTGCTACCAGTGGACTGTCATTTAAGTGAGTTAGCACTATGAAATACAACTAATCATGTTGGTCTAGAACAAAGCGGACATCATCATTGTCTCATTGAATGTAACTTGCTCTCGCCATGATTTAGCTTAAAAATGGCTCATTTGGCGTTAAAGAACAATCACCCACTCACTCAAGAGAAGCCATTCTCGTTTGTACCCCTGTTGCTGGTTGCATAGGTTTATAACAATTAGTGTTGTGCCTTTGATCAATTATGATTTAAAAAAAAATCAGTCGACAATAACCAAAAATCTCATTATTGAGCTAAAAAATTAGATTGTCAGTTAATCAGAAACCAGGGCATTCCAAAGCAGTTTCAAAAGTGAAAATTTCAAAGTGAAAATAAAATATGGCTTTGCTTTGCATACTGGTTTATCTTTTGCAATCTAAATTGCCCAAATTGGGAATAAAAATAAGTGGCTAAGAATGGAAAGTTTTTGATTTTTGCATGATCTTAGAATATTTTACAATTGAAAAGGGTCCTTTTACTGCAGCCTGGGGAAGGCTAGAAAAATATTTGCCCTTCTACTTTAGGATCATCACCTCCTACTTGAAAATGAGTGGAATGCCCTGATAAACCATGTTTGTATACACTATTGGTGATTTTACCATCATTCTGTGTCACAAATGAAATAAAGATCAAAGAAAACAGATAATGTTTTTCTTGTTTTCAACATCTGATATAACTTGTAATGAATAGTTAATACAGGGAACTCTTCCTGGCTCTCACATATTCTGACTACGGTATGATCGAAGATCTGCACTTTCCGACTATGATCGATGATTCGCACATATTCCGGCTATGATTGATGATTAGTACATTCCGACTATGACCGATGATTAACACAATTAGTTATTTGCAATAAACCAATAATCAATAATAACATTCTTTCCTATTCTCAATAATACTAATACCAATACATCAAGATAGCAGAAATTTTATTTTTCACAATTTTCATTTATTGTTTGTTAAAGAGAAAGAGATTCATGGATGTCATTTAAATGTACATCAGTGGTATCTTCCAATTGATGGGAAAAAAAGTAACGAAAATGACTTTCTTTAACCTTTAAAGATGATATAACAACCATCCATTCTAAAAATAAACAAGTGATGTGATAGCTATCAATTCTAAAAGTAAACAAGATCAGAGAACACACACATATAAATTAATGTAATGAAACATCAATGTTTGTTCTTGAAAATTGTTTTTATCCTGAACTAGCAAAAAAATAAATATATGGAAATTCATGTCACTTTCAACAATATTTCAGTTATATCGCGGTAGTCAGTTTTATTGGTAGAGGAAAGTGGAGTACCAGGAGAAAACCATTGACCTGTCGACAAACCTTATCACAACGTTAGTGGTGATAGGTACTGATTGCATAGATAGTTGTAAATCCAAGTACCATATGATCACGACAACGACGGCCCTTACTAAAAATGGACGATTATGTTACCATGACATCTAGTTTATAACAGTGTTTTAGTCTTGTTTTATCTATTAGTCTTGAAAAAAGACAGGGTTTCAATAAATTAAACTTTTTAAATCTTTTTAAGAAAACCCCAGCTATGACGGAAATGTGGCAGACGACAGAAGACATTTTTACCACATTATATTGCTTACCATTACTACAGAAGTAAAGGATGGGTGCCAAGAACTGGGCTTAAATTTGGAACATACTTTTGTAAGTGGTTTGAGCAATCAGAATCGGGTACATGTACCTCAAACAAGTGAGTGAGTGATTATTGTTTAACACCAAGTGAGCTACTTTTAGCTCTCAGGAGCTACAAGCATAATTGAGCTTTTCCCATCACTTGGTATTCGTTGTCTGTTAACTTTTTGCATTTTGATATTTATCTCAATAACAACTTGCCCAAATTCGACCAAACTTGGATGTGATACTCATTGGATGCCTCTTCCAAAATTGTTTCCGGTGACCTTGCCCGATATCAAAGATCGCCACCAAAATTTCTGACAGGTTGAAAAATAGAAAACTCTCCTTATGCAGAGCAATTGGATTTAATAATAGCCATATGGTTAGACTCCTCAAATTGTGTGTAAAGTCTGTCAATCAGCCAGGACTGCTGCCACTGCTGAAACCACATCGATATTTGTTGCTTCTCCGCTAAGTACGCAGCATTTAATAGAAAGAACAAAGACTGGCTCGGAATCAGAATAATGTGTCAGAGTTGAGAGACATGTCTCTACCCGCGGACTTTTGTTTCAGTGAGCTAGCACTATAAAAATTCAACTCAGCGTGTTGGTCTAGTACAAAGCTGACCTCATCATCATCTCATTGAAAATTAACTTGTTCTCATCATGATATAGCTGAAAAATTGCTCAGTTAAACAACAATCAGTCACTCGTTCATTTAGATTAATAAAATACAAGTCAGTTTGATTTTGAAATTTATTGTTCTAGAGTTATGCCCCTTTCTGATATATAAAACCATGTTTTTATTAGTCTTAAGTTTCTGATATCCAATTCAACGTAAATTTTAATATTATTAAAACTAAATTTCATCACATTAACTAGTTTAAT
>MJUT01019767.1:73818-87738 GCA_002080005.1 Gigantidas platifrons | reverse complement strand
ATTCAGTTTAAATTTTGACCATAAAAAACTTAACCGGAAAATGTGTTGCATATATAACATAAAAAACAATGACGGAAAAATACAGCATTTCCGGAAACATTACAGTACAACCATAATTTGCATTCGCAACGCAATAGGACAGACAAGCTCACCAAAACATCAAAAACTCGCTTACCTACCAATTTCTATCTCGTACACAACACATTATATATTTTCCGACAATGAGCGTATTGTTATTACTCCCCACATTGCGCCTCCCGTACCATCTAAAGTTTTTAAATAAATATTGCAGCATCGCTTGCTTCAGTAAGTAGAATGTATGTTTTTAAAGCAACAGTACTCCAGAGATATACAAATGCCATTTAAATGTTAAGAAAATAATATAGTTTGTGTACCCAACATATTGAACAAATTATAATAATTCGACGTGTGTAAAAACAAATAAATTGCTTTTTTGTTTGTTTGATGGTGTTTAACGTTAAATCGTGGCGGTAAGTTTTATTGGTGGAGGGAACCGGAGGACCCTGGGAAAACCACCAACCTGTCGCAACTATTTATCACATAATGTTGTACACCTCGCCATGATCGAGATTCGAACTCACAACATCAGTGGTGATAGGCACTAATTGCATCAGTAGTTGTAAATTAAACTCCCATACGATCACGGCCTAGACGGTCCCAACAAACAAATGAGCGCTTTGACTAAAATGTTTACCAAAATAGAATACAAACAAGACTGTTCGATATATGACAGTATGAACATACTTGTGTGGTGATATCAGTCAATTTACTTGTGGTTGACACAGTTTGGGTTTATATAATATATTTTCCTTAGTATGACGGTCAAAGGTTAGTTCAGTACGTTCTCGGAAGTGAAAAAATATCAAGAATCTAATGAATGACAAATCACACCTGGAATAGCTTGCATTCCTTTTCACATAAATAAAAAATTTGGCAAAGCTAATGGTACGTGGTACAACCCCTACAACATGGTCGTGCAATAATGGTTCATAGATAATTCACAACCACCCTTAGGACGGGACACCAAGTAGCTTCTCTTGTATGGAGTGAGTGAATGACATTTGTTTAACACCAAATCAGCAAACTTTCAGTTATATCATAGATAGAACTAGTTACATTCAATGAGATGATGATGATGACGATGATATCCACTTTGTACTAACTCAACACGCTTAGTTCGATTTTTGTATTGTGCTAGCAACTGCTAAGCTTTATTACTTTCGGCTGCCAGTCGAGTGCACCCTGTTTTGTAATTTACAAAGCCAGGCGCGAACACACAGCCTAGAAGTAACACACCTTAAAAGTGGCATATGAAGCACATCAATGAATACAACTGTGTTGCCGTATATACTTACATGTTTACCAATAGCCGCATTGTCTTTTTTTTTTATTTCGACTATCTATAAAAATTGGGTTTTCAGGTTAGAAAGACAATTTCGACATATAGTGAATGTCTTCTATCAGAAGAGGCAATGGATTTTAAGCAAAATATATTATTCCAATAGCTTCTGCACAGATAATTGAACTGGTAGGTGGTTATCGAAGCGAGGTAACCTGCTGTACAAAATCAAATGCTGATGGTACCGTATCGCCATGCTTATGACAATCTGTATAAATTCCATGGTATTTGTGGATGACGTATTTTAGAAAAATGTTGTTGATTTTATCCGAAAGCAAAAAGAATCAATTGTATTAGATTGTTTATCATTAATATTTAAAACAAGATTGAAAATGCAGTCGTAAGGACAATTTCATGGACAAGCCTTGCATTTGGTTGCATACTGCTAAACTAGGTTGATTTTCCATCATTTGCTTCGACGTATAGACGTCTGAACGCTGAGAGCCGCAATCGGTAAATATAAATTGCATTGAGCAGTGTATTTACTGTTTGGTCTTTAAGCGATACATCGGTAATCTTGGTAACCTTACCCGATTTTGGCGATCCTGTTTAGGCCCGTTTGTTTACTTGCTCCAAAACTTTTTAGATTATTTGGTTTCCCAACCTTTCGACCTAATGAAGGCTATTTCAGAAACGCGTCGTGCGCACTAAATTAGATATCTACATTTTTATTTGACAGGATCAAAGATTTGTATAAATTAAATAAAAAGACATCCTGTCGACTGAATGTACCTGATGAATGGTTATTCCATAAGAGTGTCGTGTGCACTAAATTTGATATCTACGTTTTTATTTGACAGAATCAAAGATTTGTATAAAATAAAGACACACTCAGTGGGTACTGAACACAAACATAAATTTATTAAGTGGTTAAAGATGTTTATTATTGTTACTCGATCTTTAGTTTTATATGTATGCTTTGTAGATAGTTGTTTGTCCTTTTGTACTTATTGTTTTGGCCATTGTGTTGTCTGCTCTTTTTCAATATACGGATTCAGATTACCCCTATGGTATTTTCAAACTCTTCTTAAAACATTTTGAGTAAGGTGTGTTTACTACTTTTGTTTTTACTATTTCATAGCAATATTATACACTTTTAACTCTGGAGATACCAAAGGGGTATTCAGAATCCGTATATCGCAGAAGAACAGACAACATAATGGCCAAAAGAAAAAGTACAAACAACGATCTACAAAACATACACATCAAACTAAAGATCGAGTAACACGAACCCCATTATGAGTAAGGTACGTTTACTACTTTTGTTTTTACTATTTCATAGCAATACATTTTATATTATACACTTTTAACTCCGGATGCGGAAAGAGTTCATTGTCCAGTTTACTACATAATTTTATTTTATGTTAAATTAAACACCTAGTTTTTTAATCCGTTTTTCTTAAAAAAAAAACAACAACAAAAACACCTACTCAAATTTATTGATCAAAAGTAATAAATTCCCAGTAAGTTTACCATTCTAATATTTTTCTGTCTTTTTAAAAAAAAAAACACACAAAAAAACACCTACGCAAATTTATTTCTGCAAACTAAATTCCCTGTAAGTAAACCATTCTAACGAACTTAATGCTACCGTTAATATATAGTCTCCCAGAAAGGATCCTGTATTATATATCGTTTCTTTTGTTCGTGCATTCCTCTAGCTTTGTGGTATACGACTCTTCACAAAATATTCACCGGAGCCCAACAATTTGACACGATATAACATACACTCTTACATTGATTTCGGCAAAATGTAGTTTACATTATATTTTACAAAAAGAGTGGAGAGACATGTCTCTACCCGCGGACTTTTGTTTCAGTGAGCTAGCACTATAAAAATCCAACTCAGCGTGTTGGTCTAGTACAAAGCTGACCTCATCATCATCTCACTGAAAATTAACCTGTTCTCGTCATGATATAGCTGAAAAATTGCTCAGTTAAACAACAATCAGTCACTCATTCATTTAGATTAATAAAATACAAGTCAGTTTGATTTTGAAATTTATTGTTCTAGAGTTATGCCCCTTTCTTATATATAAAACCATGTTTTTATTAGTCTTATGTTTCTGATATCCAATTCAACGTAAATTTTAATATTACTAAAACTAAATTTCATCACATTAACTAGTTTAATTCAGCTTTATTTTTGTGCCCATCTCATTTGAGGACCTGGATTTCCATCTGCATACAATATGTCGGGGTCTTTTTGTGT
Source organism: Gigantidas platifrons (assembly GCA_002080005.1). Lineage (NCBI taxonomy): Eukaryota > Metazoa > Mollusca > Bivalvia > Mytilida > Modiolidae > Gigantidas > Gigantidas platifrons. Next base: position 84,106 of record MJUT01019767.1, on the reverse strand, counting down.
GTTCAATGATTTGAGGTCAGAGGTAGTTGTTCGTTTTGTTAATATTGGTTGAATTGTTTACTGTCACTGTTTAAATTTTCTCTTCGCAACTAAAAAATGGTCTGTTAGTTCAGCTTGGGGTCGTCTTAGTCGTGATCATATGGTAGTTGAATTTACATCTACCTATTCAATCAGTGCCTATCGCCACTAACGTTGTGATTTTGAATCTCGTTCATGGCGAGGTGTACTCGATGCAACAATATGTGATAAAGTTTGTCAGTGACTTGCGGCAGCTCTGAAGTTTTCTCCTGACACTCCTGTTTCCTCCACCAATAAAACTGACCGCCACAATATCACTGTAATATTGTTGAAAGTGGCGTTAAAGACCACTTTTGTTTTTACTTTTTGTCTCATTTAATTTTCCACTATCAAAGAGGGGGTTAGGTTATCCCTATCAGCAATTTTTCAGCTATATCGTGATAACCAGACTTTAATATTGTGGACAGAAAGCTTGGACAGGTATAGTAAACTGATCTGTGAAACCCCCAGCCTTGGTGATAGGTGTCTGAAAACTTGATGTGACTATCAAGTCTTGAAACAGAGACAAAATGGATACCTCTAACACAAATATACATGACAGTTTGCTCTACTTGCTTGGTACAGGCACTGCAATCAAAAGTGGCAGGGTTAAACTAGTTTTATGGGCCCAAGCCTCTCCTCGTAGCGAAATTATGTGATGATGCAAGTTGGCAAAATTGATACCCTTAACACACATATACATGACAGCTCACTCCTTCCTAGGTACAGACACTGTAATCAAAAGTGATGGGGTTAAACTACATGTAGTTTTATGGACTGAATCAGGATAATGTGTCCAAATGGAGCGACATGTTTACACACAGACTGTTGTTCCGGTGAGCTAACATTATAAAAATCAAACTAAACTGTTGGTCTAGTATCATCATTATGTCATCTAAATGTAATTAACTTGTTCCTGTCATGATAAACGGTACAACTGCTCACTTGACATTAAACAACAATCACTCACTCACATTTAAAAAAGATGCATATTATGCATATTTGACTATAGTACATGTACATGTATTAAATGGGGTTATGGTGTTTAACACCACTTTCAACAATATTTCAGTAATATCGTGGCGGTCAGTTTTATTGGTGAAGGAAACCAGACTACCCAGACAAAACAACAGACCTGCCGAAAGTTACTGACAAACTTTATCACATAATGTGGTATAGAGTACACCTCGCCATGAGCGGGGTTCAAACTCACGACTGTAGTGGTGATAGGCACTGACTACATAGGCTTTTGTAAATACAACTACCATATGATCACGACCACGACGGCACCTTGCTTTAATGAATTACAATTTAAATTGCAGTAATATATAAAGAAGGACCAGCGTTTTACCACGGTAGTTACTCCGTTATTGTTAAAATGGTGATAGATGAAGAAATGACGGAGGACCCGAGATATCAAACCAGGGACCTCACATGGACCAATCTGGCTGGACTCAATAGACTTACTGAACAAGTAGCAAAGGTCTGTTATATTAATTAATGAAACGAAAGTTGAAACAGTGATGGTAAACAATTCTACTATTATCAACAAACAAACAATCACCTCTCATCTACAGAAAGTTTAAACAGTGATGGTAAACAATTCTACTAATATCAACAAAACAAACAATCACCTCTCATCTACAGAAAGTTTAAACAGTGATGGTAAACAATTTTACGAATATCAACAAAACTGACAATCACCTTTCATCTACAGAAAGGTTAGACAGTGATGGTAAACAATTCTACTAATATCAACAAAACTGACAATCACCTCTCATCTACAGAAAGTTTAAACAGTGATTGTAAACAACGTTACGAATATCAACAAAACAAACAATCACCTCTCATCTACAGAAAGTTTAGACAGTGATTGTAAACAACGTTACGAATATCAACAAAACTGACAATCACCTCTCATCTACAGAAAGTTTAAACAGTGATGGTAAACAATTCTACTAATATCAACAAAACTAACAATCACCTCTCATCTACAGAAAGTTTAGACAGTGATTGTAAACAACGTTACGAATATCAACAAAACAAACAATCACCTCTCACTTTAACTCACTGAACACAAAAAAAGACAACGACATTTGACATTGGAAATCTATGTGCTGATTTGGGACAGACACAAAATTATGGCAGAGTTTAAAACCAGTTATAAATGGGATCTCGACCTTCCCTCCTGATAATCGAATCTCCAACAGCAATACAGATATAAATAACGATAATGAACATGTAAAAGACAACGACATATGATGCTTGAAATCCAGATCCTTGTTTGGGATAGGCACAAAAATGCTGCGGAGTTAAACCAGTTAAATGGGATCCCTTTTGGTACAAAATGTAATTGAATCTCCAATGGCAATACAGGTATAAACAACGATAAAAAACCTGTATAGATGAGTTTTTATTTGTTATAGTGAAACCTGTCTTTACCGAACCATGAATAAAGTGAAATCTTGTATAAACCGAACTTTAAATAAAGTCCCAATGTAGGAAATCTTTGTTATTTTAACCTGTATAAACCAAGGAAGAGGTTGATGAATATGTAAATCAGTGAAGGACGGACATCACAATGGCCAAAATAAAAAGGTCAAAAGGACAAACAACGATCTGTAAAACATTACACATAAAGCTAAAAATCAAGTAACACGAACCCACACTAAAAACCGGTGAGGGTTAAAAGTCTACACTTTATATAGACTAGGTTTATAAGAAGAGTTTGAAGATACCAAAGGGTAATCAGAATGTGTAAATCAAAGAAGGACAGACAACACAATGGCCAAAAGAAAAAGTACAAAAGGCCAAACAATGATCTACAAAACATACACATAAAACTAAAGATCGAGTAACACAAACCCCACTAAAAACTGGGGTGAACTAAAGTGTTCCAGAAAGGTAAGCAATTCCTGCTCCACTAGTGACACCCGTCATTCTACTCTAGTTACAAACCCTGTGATAATTCATGAATGAGGAAAGGACTGGTAAGTGTTTACGGCAAGTGGATCATATCCATGTCTATGCTGAACATACTGACTGGTTTAAACAGATTTCACTGTATCACTTGATATGAAGTGAATAGTACTAGTATTCTGATGTTAATTGAAAATTTGTTGTTATGGCAAAAAAAAGTGATAATTGAGCTGGAAAATAGCCTTTATTTTTATACATAATTTAATATTTTCTGTGCGCAATTTAGCATGATGCAGCACCATACCTTCTTTTCCATTACCATCTTGCTCTCACTTCCATTATATTTTGCATATTGGAATTTACTGCAATTTAATTGGACAGTAGTAATTAGTTGTAATAAAAGATTACATATCATTAATTTCTTACTAATCAAAATCATATTACTACAACAAAGACGATAACTGACAAGCTGGGAATCAAGCTGCCCCTCACTGTCAATTTCGAGGTGTAGGTCAAGGTATGAAGCAGACCTATCTGTATCTTTGGTATCCTTTATTTCAAGCTTGGGATAGATGCGATCAACAAAATCACCACACCCTGAATTATCTTGTGAAAGGACATCATCTATGTAGCAGAACATGAAATTAAAGAATCAGGCTAGCTTCTTTTAATTTTTCTTGAGAAGCCCATGTTGCAACTTTAATGTAGATAGACATGGTTTGCATACATAGGTAGATGTAAATCCAATTATCATATGATTGTTTCCACAACACTTGCACAACAGGATTATCAAAATTGTGTATAAAGAATAGATGCTGGAAAAGAGGGTTTCTTAGAGAAGGCTGATTCATTAAGGCAAAACTATAATTCATATTTTTATATTTTGTACAGGAAGTGTTGATATGCTATGTTATCAAACCCAAACATTTATCAGATGAAGATTTTCTGTCTCCAAAATGTATCCCAGAATTCCAAGTCAAGGTTTGTATGTCAAAATATTGCTGTGAGATCATACTTGAGTTGTGAATTGCATTGTTTCTTCTGCCAAATACTGACCGACTTCAACAAGTTGTAGATTATGTCCTGTTAAATCATACATTCAAACTTGTATTAAGAGGCAACCTTTAGGACAAAGAAAAAGTGGTCTTTTAAAACAGGTGACCTCTTAAAAGAGGTTCAATTCATATAAAATTTATATGACAGGACAAGAAAAAGTGACCTCTTAATACAGGTGACTGAATAGAGTGAGTGCAAGGCAGGGTTGACTGTACATGAATTTTGAATTTTATTTGTTATTTTCAAGATGTAAAATGGCTGACTAACCAATAAAAAAACAAGGGAATGATAGTTTGTATACAGTAGATTGTCATTGTGATATTGATAATAGGACATGTTTGTTTACATCCCTCCCAACTTTTCTGGATTTCTATTTAAATTATATTTTTACAAAAGTATTATTATTTTATAGGGATTTGACTTCTGGAATTTTTTTTTGGGAAAATTATAGTTTTATTATGAGATATATAGGAAAAATTGGTAGTTTCCTTATACTTTTGACAACTGACTGTATTCTGCTGTTGGCATAATATCAATTTTTCTGGTATCCCCTTTCACATTATTGCAGAGTAAGCACAATATTGATGCATATTTTAAGATATTAAGTTTTATGTTATCTGCACAAAACTTAAGGAAGGCTCTGTAAACCTGTCCTTTTTCCCCAGTTTCGAAGCCTCATACACAAAAAAACTTGATATTTTAAGATATGTATGAACAGTAGTCCCCCCTTATAAGGCCAGGGGGCCTGAGTGGCTCAATGAGTTAGATCGTTGGATCTAACAACTCATACAAGCCTATCACCAATACGGCGTGGGTTCGCGTCCAGTGTCATATGTACTCGCAGCCATAAGTTATAAAGTTTACCAGTTGCTTGCCCGTGGTCGGTGGTTCTCTTTGGGTACTCCGGCTTCCTCCACCACTAAAACTGGTCGTCGTGATATAGCTGAAATATTGTTGAAAGTGGCGTTAAAACACCAAAAATCAAATCAATTCAATCTTATAAGGCCGTTCTCACCAATAGCTACACCTCTCATCAGACAAGTTTTCAGATGCACTGTGATATTAATTACTACTACATTACTTAATTGTCCTCTCAATAGAGGTAAACTCTCTTTTAAGGCTATTTATTCATTGCAGAAGTTTGTGGTCTTGTATGGAGGTACTGTACTAGAAACTCACTTCCAACTATCATCACATGTAAACAGTTTATACAAATGTCACTACTTGGCTGCAACTTATTTTGTTTTCTCTCTCCAGGAAATGCTATTATCAAGATGGATTTCTTCCCAAGAAAGAGAGAAAAAAACTGAAGAAATGCCTTGATTGGATGATATGGTTTACAGAGTGAATAGCTGTGATAATTAATACCAGGATGCAAAAACTGTGAACATGTGTAGGGGAATAAAACTGAACATGTGTAGCAGAATAAAACTGAACATGTGTAGTGGAATAAAACTGAACATGTGTAGCAGAATAAAACTGTGAACATGTGTAACAATGAAAATGTGAATATGTGTGACAGAATAAAAATGTGAAAACATTTGTATGTGTAGCAGAATAAAAATGTGAACATGTGTAACAGAATAAAATGTGAATATGTGAAGCAGAACAAAAATGTATTTTTATACCCCCACTCGTAGAGAGGGGGCTATATTGCAATCACCTTGTCCGTCCGTCCATTAGCCCATTTGTCCGTCTGTTCACACTTTCATAACGTATATCAGCTTCTACTGGAAGAAATGATTTTATATTTGATATATGGCTTTGGCATGGTGACTTGTACCGTGTCTCCCCTTTCCAGGTTTACCGCACATCTACTTCCTGTTTACCGTGCGACTTACAAATGAATGAGTGGGGGCATTCTTAGCACGACGTCGCGTGCAACATCTTGTTTGTTTCTGTATCTGGTATAATAAATTATATTTTTTAGTATACATTAAAAACAAATTAAATGTACCTATGCACAATTTCCTTAATTTCTCTGCCACATTATAACTGAAATATATACAAAAATATTTTTAGCTTGTTACTATCTATCACTTGACCTCCAAGTCTGATGGACAGCATTGACGGTGTAATGGTAAACATGCTAGCATCAAGTATGGTATACTCGATGCCAGTATGTTTACCAGTACTCTGTCAATAATGATCGTAGATTCGAACCCCGGTCGCGTCAAACCAAAGAATATAATATTGGTTTTTTACGCTTCTCCGCTAAGCACTTAGCATTAAGGAGTAAGAGCAAAGACTGGTTGGCTCAAAATCAGGTGGATGTTGAGCCATACATTTTTTAGATCTCAACTGACATTTTTTTAGCTTACCATACGTAAAAGCCTTTAGGATACTTTTGATATCTAACCATCAGTTGCCTGTAAAATTTTAGCTCACCTGACAAACGGCCAAGTGAAATTTTAGTGTCTCTTAGTGTCTTTCCCATGTCTGTCTGTCTGTCTGTCTATCAATCAATGCTTCGGCTGTCGTCATTATCCTTTTCACATTTTAATCTTCTCTTATGAATGTGAGTGTCACAGGTGAAGCATGAACTGCTAACCCTTCCGGAGCACCTGGGTTCACCCCGGTTTGTAGTGAGGTATGTGTTGCTCATCCTTTGGTTTTCTGTGTAGTGTTTTGCAGGTCATTATTTGTTCTTTTTCTTTTGGCCATTGTATTGTCTGTTCTTCTTTGATTAGGGCCTTCATGGTCGTGATCTTATGGTAATAGGAGTTACAACTACCTATGCAATCGATGCTTATTATCACTAACGTTGAGTTCAAATCCTGTTCATGGAGAGGTGTGCTCAATACAACATGAAATAAAGTTTGTCAGTGACCTGCGGCAGGTCGGTTTCCTCCACCACTAAAACTGACTGCCACGATATAACTGAAATATTGTTGAAAGTGGCATTAAACACCATAACCCTAAGCCTAACTTCTTCTTTGATTTTGACTTCTGATTACCTCCCTTTAGTATCTTCAAACTTTTCTTGTCATGGATGGTCTTAAGGAAGATTAAGACTTGTATGTAAAGTGGAACCTCTATATCAAGGGCCTATTATGAGGCCTTATACAGGAAAATAAAGTACACAAATATCTTCTCAGCAATAGAAGGATACAATGTTTGCTATGCAGCATCATTTGGGAGACATAGATTTAGAATTGTTTAAATGAAGATCACTTGAATTAAAGAACCTTTATGTCTGAGAGTACAAAGTTTGAATGGTGTTCAAAAATGTTACATAGTACTGCTTTGGGAAAATGTTTGTTTAGATCCAAAGTATTATAGTATTATTAGGTGATGTTTTTCATATTGGCCTAGATATAGGTCCGAGGCTTGCTGTATTGGCCTGAGGCGCAGCCGAACGCCAATACAGCAGACCGAGGACCTATAACTAGGCCAATATGAAACACATCAGGTACTGATACATTTATTAATTAACCAATCCAATATCTCTCCGGATTTTTCCTTTCAATTGTCGAAATGTCCAGCGGATTCCGATCTAGCTGTTATTGGACTGACTGGAATCGAGCTAATACGGAAAATATCTGTATTGAACTGGTTTTTGCCGTATTGGCCCAATGAAAGTTTTTATATTGTATTGACATATTTTATCATATAAAGGCTAATAAATCAAAGTTAATTAATAATGTAAGGTATTACCCAGTAAATAAAGATAGTCACAAGCTTAATTTTTTGTGCAAACGTTTTATTTTTGTGTTTTAACATATTACCTATACATTTTCAAATTATATTTTGTTAAGCTGTTAGAAAATGACTTCCTGCATCTGGTTTGCATGCAATAAAACCAGTCGTACATCCTGAATTAACTGCACACCACGTGCACCGCAATTGTCATCTTCAGTTTGCAAGATGTTATGTCATCTGGCGTGTACCCCGTATACGACATATTCTCATTACTGATGAATCAATGGTCTGCTTACATTTCATGCTGGTCAAACACAATGTGTGGAGACAGAAGTAGAACGGTCTAAGACCTTTTGTGTAACTGTAAGAAGAGTTTGAAGATACCAAAGGGGTAATCAGAATCGGCAAATCGAAGAAGTACAGACAACACAAAGGCAAATGACCGATTCGTTGGAGGCTCTCTAATGGTTTAAGATGACATTAGTTTAACGATGACCCGTATAAGATACTGTGACGAAATTCTGGTCCATATTATTATCCCCTCGCTAACGAAGTTGCGAAGGGATATAGTAACGCTATCGTCCGTCCTTCCCTAACATCCTTGTGGACACTTTAGAATCAACTTCCTTCAATGGATTTTGACCAAACTTGGTAATACTTAGTCCTTAAGAAAATCTGGAGCCCTATTGATTTTCAAGGTCACCGGGTCAAATATTTACCACGTAACATCCTTGTGAACACTCTAGAATCAACATCCTTCAATGGATTTTGACCAAACTTGGTACATACTTAGTCCATAAAAGAATCTGGAGCCCTATTGATTTTCAAGGTCAAAGGTCAAGGTCACCGGGTCAAATGTTTACCGCGTACCATCCTTGTGAACACTCTACAATCAACATCCTTCAATGAATTTTGACCAAACTTGGTACATACTTAGTCGTTAAGAGAATCTGGAACCCTATTGATTTTCAAGGTCAAGGTCACAGGGTCTAATTGTTACCCTGTAACATCCTTGTGAACACTCTAGAATCAACATCCGTCAATGGATTGATTTTGACCAAACTTGGTACATACTTAGTCCATAAGATAATCTGGAGCCCTATTGATTTTCAAGGTCAAAGGTCAAGGTCACCGGGTCAAATGTTTACCGCGTACCATCCTTGTGAACACTCTACAATCAACATCCTTCAATGAATTTTGACCAAACTTGGTACACACTTAGTCGTTAAGAGAATCTGGAACCCTATTGATTTTCAAGGTCAAGGTCACAGGGTCTAATTGTTACCCTGTAACATCCTTGTGAACACTCTAGAATCAACATCCTTCAATGGATTGATTTTGACCAAACTTGGTACATAATTAGTCCTTGAGAGAATCTGGAATACTTTTGATTTTCAAGGTCAAAGGTCAAATTTTTAGGCAAGAGGATACGCCACGCTTTGCGTTGCCCTTGTTATCCCTTCGCCAACGAAGTTGCGAAGGGATATAGTAATGCTACCGTCCGTCCGTCCTTCCGTAACATCCTCGTGAACACTCTTAGAACCAACATCCTTCAATGGATTTTGACCGAACTTGGTACATACTTAGTCCTTAAGAGAATCTGGAGCCCTATTGATTTTCAAGGTCATATGTCAAAGGTCAAGGTCACCGGGTAAAATTTTTAGGCGAGGGGATACGCCACGCTTTGCGTTGCCCTTGTTATTCTTTATTCTGGTTCAATTAGCGATGACTTCATACAGATGGATGATAATACTAGACCTCATCGCGCTAATATAATCAATGCGATTTAACAGGAATTTGAATGTTTCATTTTCTTGTCTAATTCAAGGGTACTCGTAGCATATTCTCAAGGAAAGTTTGAAAATACCAAAGGGGTAATCAGAAGCCGTAACGCGGAGAAGGACAGACAATACAATGACCAAACGAAAAAGAACAAACAACGATCTACAAAATACGACACCGAAAACTAAATATCGATAAACAGGGACCCCACTAACAACTGTGGTCGTGATCCTATACGTATGGTAGTTGGATTTACAACTACCCATATTCTAACAGTGCCTATCACCACTAAAGTTGTGAGTTTGAATCCCGGTCATTGCGCGGCGTACTTTATACAACATTATGTGATAAAATTTATGAATTTCACCGGACGTTCGGTTTCATCCACCAATAAAATGGCTACCACGATATAACTGAGATAATAATGAAATCGGAGTTTAATATCTGAACCCTAACCCTAACCCATCCTATATAGGACGATATCATGAATTGAGTAATACAAGTGGTAGTTGTTCGTTTTGTTGACATTTGTACAGTTGTCTATCACCACTGTTTAAGCTTTCTTTACATACTATGTTCACTGTTTACTGGTGATATTTTGAGATACAGAACTGGATAGATATTGGCAGGGGCGGATCCAGGATTTCCAGTTAGGGGGTGCATTCAAAATAATGGATATTCATAATTTTTCGACTATTTTTACTAGAGTTGTGCCCCTTTTTATACCTCAAAATTGCTAAATATTTGGTTTCCAGATGATAACTTGGGAACAAATATTCAGATTGAAACTAGGTTTGGTATGTAAGTGTATCTCATGAATATCTAGGTCAAG
>MJUT01019767.1:50632-65290 GCA_002080005.1 Gigantidas platifrons | reverse complement strand
AGAACATAGAGATCCTGACGTTTTTTGGCTTCGTGTACGCCTCCTTGTCGAAGTGGGATTTGTAGTATTTTCCCTTTCTTTTGAATTGATGTTCATAAATGACAACATTTAGTAATCTTAAATGACAGAAATCGTATCTTTGTGTTCTGGAGGGTAACGGAACAGCCAAATACATTGCTGTGTGTATAGGTGACGTTTTGCAAGTAAATTACCGTATTTGTCCTATTATAGAATCGAAATAATCCATGGCAACCATTGTGTTATATTCATTTAACCATGGGTTGGGCCTTTATAATCGTTAATTTAACCTCTCGCCATCGCTCGGGATTAAATTTGATTATAAAGGCCCAGCCCATGGTTAAATGAATATAACACAATGGCTGCCATGGATTATTTCTTAATTACTAGTAACTAAAAATGATCCTGAACATTATGATTAAATAAAATACACAAAGCTCAAGATCAAACTTTGTGTAATTTAAAACCTGTTAGACCGATTATTTTCTTTTGTTTATACCCTCTTGTTGAGTGTTACACATCTTAATAAACAGTGATTCGCGGGTCTGCCTATATATTGTGTTGTTTTTTCTTGAAATTTCTATTCCTGCAAATCTGAAATCGTCGATGGAATGGCCTTTTGAGTTAAAATGTATTGAAACCGGCTTGTCATATTTTTTTACATGTTCTGATATCAGAAAGATGATTTTGTATCCGATCCTTTAAAATTGTTTCTGTTTCACCACGTAAACTATGTGCTTGCATTTTTTACAGTGGACCGCATAAACTACATTTGATGTTCTGCAGTTTATTTTCTTATTGATCTTAATAACCCTTCCGGATCTTGTTTTCAATTCTCCCCTAAAACTTTTTTCGCAGATGACACAATTTCGTCCACATTTTCCTTGTAGTCTTGATTTTGGCAATGGGTTCTTTTTTAATACTTTTGCAGTCTTTTGGTGGACCATGATATCGGCAAGATTTTTATCCCTTCTAAATGAACAAAGAGGCTGATCCTTAAATATGTTTCTTAGTTGGGGTGATTTCTTTAAAAAAATTTGGTGACTACTAAGAATTTTTCCGATGTCAGGTAAAGCACGACTATAGGTTAAAATCAGGGGAACCCTATCCGTTTTTTTATTCTTGTGTTTCTTTCTGTATTTTAAAGTTTCCTTTCGATCGAGCTCATCCACTTTCAACAGTTGTTTTTCTATCAGATTATAATTGTATCCTCATGTTAATCTCTCTTTTATCTTACTTCTCTCCTTTTCATACTCTTCCTTATCATCACAAATTCGTTTAACTCTGACTCCCAAGCCATACGGTATTGACTTTTTAACTGTCTTTGGATGGTCTGATCGTTTGTGGAGATAACTATGTTTATCCGTTGGTTTTTCGTATAGCTTTGTTTTTAAAAACCCATTATCCAAAACCGTTATGGTGTCCAAAAATTCAATTTGGTTTTTAGAAAATTTAAGTTCGATTTTTATTCTCGGGTGTATAGAATTTGCCAGATCATGGAATTTTTTCAATGTTAAAACTGGAATTAATACTAAAATATATAAATAAAAATATATTAATACTAAAATAGATTAATAAATAGATTAATACTAAAATATATAAATAAAAATATAAATATATAACAAAAAAACTCTGATCTTTTTCTTGGGAGTTGTCTAACTTCAAACTAAAAATATAAATAAAACGTGCTTCATTTTATATAATTGATTATAAATTGTATTTTCAAATCATGAAACGGGTTATTCCATGTACATCAGATACTGAAACTAGTTCTCCCTTGCATACTAGTTACCCAAACAAGTACTCCCTTGTATACCAATTACTCAAATTAGTCATCCCTTGTATACCAGTTACTCAAACTAGTTGTCCCGTGTATATCAGTTATTCAAACTAGTTCTCCCTTATATACCAGTTACTCAAAGTACTACTCAAACTAGTTCTCCGTTGTATACCAGTTACTCAAAGTATTTCTCCCTTGTAAATCAGTTACTCAAACTAGTTCTCCCTTGTATATCAGTTACTCAAACTAGTTATCCCTTGTATACCAGTTACTCAAACTAGTTATCCCTTGTATACCATTTACTCAAACTAGTTCTCCCATGTATACCAGTTACTCAAACTAGTTCTCCCTTGTATACCAGTTACTCAAACTAATTCTTCCTTGCGTACGAGTTACTCAAGCTAGTTCTCCCTTGTATACCATTTACTCAAACTAGTTCTCCCTTGTATATCAGTTACTCAAACTAGTTCTCCCTTGCATACCAGTTACTCAAAGTAGTTCTCCCTTGTATATCAGTTACTCAAACTAGTTCTCCCTTGTATACAAGTTACTCAAACTAGTTCTCCCTTGTATATCAGTTACTCAAACTAGTTCTCCATTGTATACCGGTTACTCAATCTAGTTCTCTCTTGTATACCATTTACTCAAATTAGTTCTCTCTTGCATACCAGCTACTCAAACTAGTTCTCCCTTGTATACCAGTTACTCAAACTAGTTCTCCCTTGTATACCAGTTACTCAAACTAGTTCTCCCTTGTATACCGGTTACTCAAACTAGTTCTCTCTTGTATACCAGTTACTCAAACTAGTTTTCCCTTGTATACGAGTTACTCAAACTAGTTTCTCTTTGTATGCCGGTTACTCAAACTAGTTCTCTCTTGCATACCAGTTATTCAAAGTAGTTATCCCTTGTATGTCGGTTACTCAAAGTAGTTCTCCCTTGTATACGAGTTACTCAAACTAGTTCTCCCTTGTATACCAGTTACTCAAACTAGTTCTCCCTTGTATACCAGTTGTGCAAACTAGTTCTCCCTTGTATACCAGTTGCTCAAACTAGTTCTCCCTTGTATACCAGTTACTCAATTTAGTTTCCCTTTGTATACCAGTTACTCAAACTAGTTCTCCCTTGTATACCAGTTATTCAAACTAGTTTTCCCTTGTATACGAGTTACTCAAATTAGTTTCCCTTTGTATACCGGTTACTCAAACTAGTTCTCCCTTGTATACCAGTTATTCAAAGTAGTTATCTCTTGTATGCCAGTTACTCAAAGTAGTTCTCCCTTGTATACGAGTTACTCAAACTAGTTATCTCTTGTATACCAGTTACTCAAACTAGTTCTCCCTTGTATACCAGTTACTCAAATTAGTTCTTCCTTGTATACCAGTTACTCAAACTAGTTCTTCCTTGTATACCATTTACTCAAACTAGTTCTCCCATGTATACCAGTTACTCAAACTAGTTCTCCCATGTATACCAGCTACTCAAATTAGTTCTCTCTTGCATACCAGCTACTCAAACTAGTTCTCCCTTGTATACCAGTTACTCAAACTAGTTCTCCCTTGTATACCAGTTACTCAAAGTAGTTTTCCCTTGTATGCCGGTTACTCAAACTAGTTCTCTCTTGCATACCAGTTACTCAAACTAGTTCTTCCTTGTATATCAGTTACTCAAACTAGTTTTCCCTTGTATACGAGTTACTCAAATTAGTTTCCCTTTGTATACGAGTTACTCAAACTAGTTCTCTCTTGTATACCAGTTATTCAAAGTAGTTATCCCTTGTATGCCGGTTACTCAAATTAGTTCTCCCTTGTATACCAGTTACTCAAATTAGTTCTCCCTTGTATACGAGTTACTCAAATTAGTTCTCCCTTGTATACCAGTTGCTCAAATTAGTTCTATCTTGCATACCAGCTACTCAAACTAGTTCTCCCTTGTATACCAGTTACTCAAACTAGTTCTCCCTTGTATACCAGTTACTCAAACTATTTCTCCCTTGTATACCAGTTACTCAAAGTAGTTTTCCCTTGTATACCAGTTACTCAAAGTAGTTATCCCTTGTATGCCGGTTACTCAAATTAGTTCTCCCTTGTATACCAGTTACTCAAATTAGTTCTCCCTTGTATACGAGTTACTCAAATTAGTTCTCTCTTATATACCAGTTACTCAAACTAGTTCTCCCATGTATACCAGATACTCAAATTAGTTCTCTCTTGCATACCAGCTACTCAAACTAGTTCTGCCTTGTATACCAGTTACTCAAACTAGTTCTCCCTTGTATACCAGTTACTCAAAGTAGTTTTCCCTTGTATGCCGGTTACTCAAATTAGTTCTCCCTTGTATACCAGTTACTCAAATTAGTTCTCCCTTGTATACCAGTTGCTCAAATTAGTTCTCTCTTGCATACCAGTTACTCAAACTAGTTCTCCCTTGTATATCAGTTACTCAAACTAGTTTTCCCTTGTATACTAGTTACTCAAATTAGTTTCCCTTTGTATACGAGTTACTCAAACTAGTTCTCTCTTGTATACCAGTTATTCAAAGTAGTTATCCCTTGTATGCCGGTTACTCAAATTAGTTCTCCCTTGTATACCAGTTACTCAAATTAGTTCTCCCTTGTATACCAGTTGCTCAAATTAGTTCTCTCTTGCATACCATCTACTCAAACTAGTTCTCCCTTGTATATCAGCTACTCAAACTAGTTCTCTCTTGTATACCAGTTACTCAAACTAGTTCTTCCTTGTATACGAATTACTCAAACTAGTTCTCCCTTGTATACCAGTTACTCAAAGTAGTTCTCCCTTGTATACGAGTTACTCAAACTAGTTCTCCCTTGTATATCAGTTACTCAAACTAGTTCTCCCTTGTATACCAGTTACTCAAACTAGTTCTCTCTTGTATACCAGTTACTCAAATTAGTTCTCTCTTGCATACCAGCTACTCAAACTAGTTTTCCCTTGTATACCAGTTACTCAAACTAGTTCTCCCTTGTATACCAGTTACTCAAACTAGTTCTCCCTTGTATAACGGTTACTCAAACTATTTCTCTCTTGTATACCAGTTACTCAAACTAGTTTTCCCTTGTATACGAGTTACTCAAACTAGTTCTCCCTTGTATTCCAGTTACTCAAACTAGTTCTCCCTTGTATACCGGTTACTCAAACTAGTTCTCTCTTGTATACCAGTTACTCAAACTAGTTCTCTCTTGCATACCAGTTATTCAAAGTAGTTATCCCTTGTATGCTGGTTACTCAAAGTAGTTCTTCCTTGTATACGAGTTACTCAAACTAGTTCTCCCTTGTATACCAGTTACTCAAACTAGTTCTCCCTTGTATACCAGTTATTCAAAGTAGTTATCCCTTGTATGCCGGTTACTCAAACTAGTTCTCCCTTGTATACGAGTTACTCAAATTAGTTCTCCCTTGTATACGAGTTACTCAAATTAGTTCTCCCTTGTATACCAGTTGCTCAAATTAGTTCTCTCTTGCATACCAGCTACTCAAACTAGTTTTCCCTTGTATACCAGTTACTCAAACTAGTTTTCCCTTGTATACCAGTTACTCAAACTAGTTCTCCCTTGTATACGAGTTACTCAAACTAGTTCTCCCTTGTATACCAGTTACTCAAACTAGTTCTCTCTTGCATACCAGTTACTCAAACTAGTTCTCTCTTGCATACCAGTTATTCAAAGTAGTTATCCCTTGTATGCCGGTTACTCAAAGTAGTTCTTCCTTGTATACCAGTTACTCAAACTAGTTCTCTCTTGTATATCAGTTACTCAAACTAGTTTTCCCTTGTATACCAGTTACTCAAATTAGTTTCCCTTTGTATACGAGTTACTCAAACTAGTTCTCTCTTGTATACCAGTTATTCAAAGTAGTTATCCCTTGTATGCCGGTTACTCAAATTAGTTCTCCCTTGTATACCAGTTACTCAAATTAGTTCTCCCTTGTATACGAGTTACTCAAATTAGTTCTCCCTTGTATACCAGTTGCTCAAATTAGTTCTCTCTTGCATACCAGCTACTCAAGCTAGTTCTCCCTTGTATACCAGTTACTCAAACTAGTTCTCCCTTGCATACCATTTACTCAAACTAGTTCTCCCTTGTATGCCGGTTACTCAAGCTAGTTCTCCCTTGTATACCAGTTACTCAAATTAGTTCTCTCTTGTATACCAGTTATTCAAAGTAGTTATCCCTTGTATGCCGGTTACTCAAACTAGTTCTCCCTTGTATACCAGTTACTCAAATTAGTTCTCCCTTGTATACCAGTTGCTCAAATTAGTTCTCTCTTGCATACCAGTTACTCAAACTAGTTTTCCCTTGTATACTAGTTACTCAGACTAGTTATCTCTTGTATACCAGTTACTCAAACTAGTTCTCTCTTGCATACCTGTTATTCAAAGTAGTTATCCCTTGTATGCTGGTTACTCAAAGTACTTCTTCCTTGTATACGAGTTACTCAAACTAGTTCTCCCTTGTATACCAGTTATTCAAAGTAGTTCTACCTTGTATACGAGCTACTCAAACTAGTTCTCCCTTGTATATCAGTTACTCAAACTAGTTCTCCCTTGTATACCAGTTACTCAAACTAGTTCTCTCTTGTATACCAGTTACTCAAATTAGTTCTCTCTTGCATACCAGCTACTCAAACTAGTTCTCCCTTGTATACCAGTTGCTCAAACTAGTTCTCCCTTGTATACCAGTTACTCAAACTAGTTCTCTCTTGCATACCAGCTACTCAAACTAGTTCTCCCTTATATACCGGTTACTCACACTAGTTCTCCCTTGTATACCAGTTACTCAAACTAGTTCTCTCTTGTATACCAGTTACTCAAACTAGTTTTCCCTTGTATACGAGTTATTCAAACTAGTTCTCCCTTGTATTCCAGTTACTCAAAATAGTTCTCCCTTGTATACCAGTTACTCAAACTAGTTCTCCCATGTATACCAGTTATTCATAGTAGTTCTCACTTGTATAGCAGTTACTCAAACTAGTTCTCCCATGTATACCAGTTACTCATAGTAGTTCTCACTTGTATACCAGTTACTCTATTCTCTACGGTTTTATTACCATTGACTTTATCTGGCATATTGGTAACTATGTGAAACAATTACGGGGATGTCATGGTCGTGATCATATGGTAATTGGATTTGCATGTACCTATGCAATCAGTGCCTATCACCACTAACGTTGTAAGGTGTTCTTGATAGAACATTATGTGAAAAAGTTTTATCGGTGATTTGCGGCAAGTCTGTGGTTTTCTCTTGGTACTCTGTTTATCCCCACCAATAAATCTGACCGCCACAATATAACTGAAATATTGTTGAAAGTGACGTTAAACACAATAACAACAACACCAAAGTGTAGACAGTTTCTGAGCTAGTATCGTCAAAATAGTACTGATCGATTTTTTTTGTTGATTTATGGTGTTTTAACGCCACTTTCAACGATATTTCAGTTATATCATGGCGACCAGTTTTAGTGGTAGAGGAAGCCGGAGTACCACCGACCACGGGCAAGCAACTGGTAAACTTTATCACTTACGGTTGCGAGTCGAATGCACCTTTTTTGTAATTTACAAAGCCGGGCGCGAACCCACGCCGTATTGGTGATAGGCTTGTATGAGTTGTTAGATCCAACGACCTAACTCATTGAGCCACCCAATGATAGTTATGAGCATCAAGAGTACCAATAGTGATTTAGAATACCCGGATGCTGACCTCTGTGTTCAATTTTAAAAATA
Organism: Gigantidas platifrons; assembly: GCA_002080005.1. Lineage (NCBI taxonomy): Eukaryota > Metazoa > Mollusca > Bivalvia > Mytilida > Modiolidae > Gigantidas > Gigantidas platifrons. The sequence goes on along the minus strand of MJUT01019767.1, from coordinate 57,750 downwards.
ATGTTCAATCAAAGTATAATTACCACATGCCCCCTCTCCCAGATGAATATAATCAATAGCTATGTCATCTCTCAGTCGCTTGCCTACACCTGCATTAATATTTATCTGAAAAAAGGAGACATGATTATTGTATATAAAACATTGATAAAATATTGATTGATTGTTGTTTAAAGTCAAATAAGAAGTATTTCAGCTTTATTCATGACGAGAACACTAATTTTTAATGTGAACGGGGTCAATGGTTATTCTTGGGGGAGCACAAGCAGTCGGACTTGTCCCTCATTTGAGTAATTTAATATACATTTACAAGTCGAAAATCACTAAATATATGTTCATGGTCCAGTGGCCCATACACCGTAACAGAAACGTTGTTATGCATCATCAAGGGTCCTATGAAAGTCATTAGTGGGCTCCTTCTACATCCACTACACGAAATTGTCATTCACATATTCATGAAAGCACACATTTTATTTGTTTACCTTGCTCAAGGTACTCCTTCGTTTTTTCCCTCGTTTGGCTTGTGGGTCCCCTAAACTCATGGGCCTCAGGGCACCGCCCCAGGTTGACTCCCGCTCTCAGTGCGCTTGTCAAACACCCACTATATGAAATATATTAATCTCCTGACATACAGCGGAATGTTTTAACCAAACTACTTACAACCACATCGATGGAGTAATGGTTAGCGTGCTTGCCTCGAGTGCGGTAGATCGTTGGTTCGGGTCAGACCAAAGACTATAAAATTGGTATTTGTTGCTTCTCCGCTAAGCACGCAGCATTAAGGAGAAAGAACAAAGACTGGTTGGCTTGGAATCAGAATAATATGCTTGAGTGAGGCGACATGTCTACCCGTGGACAGTTGTTTCAGTAAGCTAGCATTATAAAAATCAAACTCAGCGTGTTGGTCTAGAACAAAGAGGACCCCATTATCATTTCATTGAAAATTAACTTGTTCTCGCCATGATATAGCTGAAAAATTGCTGAATGGGCGCTAAACAACAATCACTTACTCACTCAAACTACTTACCACTGGATCAAGAAACTGTGGTATGTCAACAGACACGGAGAACCACTTGTTGCCCTGAGCACCTGATTTGGTCCAATATTCAGACAACACCAGACCCTTCTCACCAGCTGATACAGACAGAGTTCCTGGTTTACCTTTCATATGGTAGTAGAAACTAAGACAATACGGTGTTGCTAAAAAAAATAAAAAAAAATATTGTTCATGTTGGTGTCGATAAAGAGAAGATTTTTTTTACCAAAAGTAATTCCCGGTAAGTGAGACCTATCTCTTATTATAAACAATGTATTAGTAGTTTGAGCTGAAATGTAAGTTTGGGATTCAATTAACATGTAAAATCCCGTCGCATTTTTGTGCCTCTGTAACGGCAGGATGAATCTACATTTCCAATGATAAGAAATTAGAGGAGATTGTTCGTTTTGTTGATATGAAGTCGACCAGCACTTTTGAAACTTTCTTTTCATATCGTTTATTGTATCTTATTTGCTAAAGATCAGTGAAAGTGAATATTCAGTAATTGAAAATGGCTTTAATCTATATGACGAATAATGTTCAAGATTTAAGTGTTCTTTATGATAACTCTGTTTATATGTGATGGTAGGCAGTAGGCATATTACTCGATGGAAAGCACTGCATCATTTCCATCTGAGGGGAGGTTTTGGTCAATAACCAGATTAACCCCCGCCTTTGTTTTGTTGCGGTGCCTGTGCCAAGCCAGAAAATTGAGCGGCCATGTATTTGTGTGTTAGGGGTATCGATTTTGTCTCGTTCTGTTATTTTTCAGTTGGAATATAGAACTGTTCCGATAGTGTAAGTAGAACTATGTTTTGCTCTTCATTTTTATTAATGCTATGAACATGAACTATTGGGTTTTAATGAATTTTAGGTCTTAGGTGGTCGAGTGGTCAAGGCCCTTTATTTCTGGACACAATCTTAAACAGGTGACGATTTTTTTTAAATGAGACACATCTGCACAATCCAGAGACACTTGGTGTGGCAAACTCCGGACAGTTTTCGTATCCGCTACCGCACATGGTTCTTCCACTGGATTAGTGGGTAGTGTGCGGATCGGAGCTGGAACGGCAAGATAGTTTGTTGGTGTAATAGTTAGCGTGCTCGCCTCGAGTGCGGTAGATCGTAGGCTTGAGCCCCGGCCGTGTCAAGCCAAAGACTATAAAATTGGTATTTGTTGCTTCTTCACTAACCAGGCAGCATTAAGGAGAACGAGCAAAGACCAGTTGGTTCGGAATCAGGATAATGTGTGCGAGTGGGGCGACATGTCAACCGGCAGACTGTTGTTGTAGTGAGTTAGCAGTATAAAAATAAAACTCAACGTGTTGGTATAGAACAAAGAGGACATCATCATCATTGCATTGAAAATAACTTGTTCTCGCCATGATATAGCTGAAAAAGTTTAATCACTCACTCACTCCAGAGACACTTGACAGCATTTGACAAACAAGACACATGGCGAAGACAAAATAGAAAACAACACAAGGAATAAAACAGAAACCTACAACACAGAAAAGTACAGAGATGAGCAACATGGACATCACCAAAACAACAACAGGGGCTGAAGTGCAAGTAGTTTCTGCTTCTTATAAGACACCCACCATGTGATATCACCAAAACAACAGGGGCTGAAGTGCAAGTAGTTGCTGCCTCTTATAAGACACCCACCATGTGATATCACCAAAACAACAACAGGGGCTGAAGTGCAAGTAGTTTCTGCTTCTTATAAGACACCCACCATGTGATATCACCAAAACAACAACAGGGGCTGAAGGGTAACTAGTTTCTGCTTCTTATAAGACACCCACCATGTGATATCACCAAAACAACAACAGGGGCTGAAGGGTAAGTAGTTTCTGCTTCTTATAAGACACCCACCATGTTTCATCACCAAAACAACAACAGGGACTGAAGAGTAAGTAGTTTCTGCTTCTTGTAAGACACCCACCATGTTACTCATGTAGTCGAAGGACACCACGGTTCTTTCTGAATCCCTGTCTTTATTTTATCTGAAAGATGGTTTGTTTGTTTTGTTCGTGGCGGTCAGTTTTATTGGTGGAGGAAACCACTGACCTGTCGCAAGTCACTGACAAACTTTATCACATAATGTTGTACACCTCGCCCTGATCGAGATTTGAACTCAATACATCAGTGGTAATAGGCACTGATTGAATAGGTAGTTGTAAATTCAACTACCATACGATCACAGCCACGCTAACCACTTATCTGAAAAACTTTACACTATATCTTAAACGGGTCTGAATCGTAAACAAGTTAATCTAACATCAGGTCTTACATGGTAATACAGTGTCATCCGTTGTCAAGGTAGCACTATCACCATTTTGAATTGTATCATATACCTCGTTATACATGTAGTAGTTTCCACTAGCAGCCTTGTTTGGAGCATTACCTTTACTTGGATTGTTTCCCTACAAAAAACAGAATAATTACAATTTACATAATTGTGTCTATTTGTGTATGAATATTTCATAAATTATTTCATGGGCTACTTAATAACAATCACTCACGCATCAATTTATTAACGCACAGGCGTATTTAGTAATAAAAGCGCATGTTTCGAGTCAACCAGTATTTGCTCTTACATTTCCTTAAAGCAGCCAATACCAAAGTTTATAGTCTTTGTTTTGACCCGAACGGGACTCGAACTCACAACCTAGTTGACCAGTCATATACATTAGTAATGGTGGACGTGTTGTTCTATATATCTACCTTTAACACATTTATGCACATATATCTATGATATTATAACTTCCTCCCTCAGACATAGGTGACCATACCCAATTTTGGCTATATCCTGTTTATGCCAATCTTTTGATGATGAGTGTACCCGCTGAGAGTTATTCCAGATATTCGTCGTGTGCGCTAAATTCAATATCTACCTTTTTATTCCTTGCTGTGAGAACTTCTGCGTCACGAAGAATAAATATACTATCTGTTCCTTTTTTGGCTTTCTTATTCCAGGGCAGCCGTCACTCATTCCCAAAGTGTGGGGCCGTCGTGGCCGTGATCGAATGGTAGTTGGATTTACAACTACCTATGCAATCAGTGCGTATCACCACTGATGTTTTGAGATCGAATCTCGAACAGGGCAAAGTGTACAACATTATGTGATAAAGTTTGTCATTGCTTGCAACTGGTCGGTGGTTTTCTCCGGGTCCTCCGCTTTCCTCCACCAATGAAACTGACCGCCACGGTATAACTGAAATATTGTTGAAGTGGCGTAAAACACCATCAAACAAACAAACAAACGAACAAACAAACAAACATTCCCAAAGTGCAGATTTCATTTTACTCACTGTTCTAGTCCAGTCAAAATCATCGCTTAGCGAATTTGTGAAAATACACAAGATTTCGTCATCTTCAAAGTCACAATAATAATGTTCATCTATAAGTGACAAAAAATATAGTAACAACACATTATTATTCGTAAATGTAATTGCATTATGGTATATGGTTTTACGGATGGTGTCTAGGGATAAACCCACGGAGATGAAAATTGATACCATCGATGGGGAATGTCAGCTTATGATAAGAACGCCTAACCATGGACCATAGTGGGCCTGAGCTACACTTTCCGTTCATCTTGAAGACTATTTAAGGTGGTACCTTACACTTAAGGTAAAATTTGATCTGCTCGTTTAATTTTCTTATTTTTTTGGCAGTGTCTTTGAATATATCCACTGTAATCAATATCAAAATTTTAACAAATTCCAACCAACAGATTTGATGATTTGATTTTTGGTGTTTAACGCCATTTTCAACAATATTTCAGCTATATCATGGCGACCAGTTTTAGTGGTGGAGGAAGCCGGAGTACCCGGAGAGAACCACCGACCATGGGCAAGCAACTGGTAAACTTTATCACTTACGGCTGCGAGTCGATTGCACACTTTTTTTTGTAATTTACAAAGCCGGGCGCGAACCCACGCCGTATTGGTGATAGGCTTGTATGATTTGTTAGATTCAGCGACCTAACTCATTGAGCCACCCGGGCCCCTCCAACAGAATCGGAGCTATAAATTCAATATCCACATAGCAGCTTTTCTCCCTGTGGTTTTGATCACAGAGATGCTTGAAATCTGCATACAAACATCATATGATCAAAACGTTCAACTGATTTTAAAGAGTTATCTCCCTGTAGTGTTATGTACCACCTTAAATAGGTCTTGAAATAGAGTAGGTGCATTACAGTCGCTACAACTGATATTGTTATTGTCCCTCCACAATTCTCTATTCTTTCCTAGTGACAGTAAAAAGTGATTACGTCAGTTGCACCATACCTTACTCTATTCTGTATGATATGTATATGTTCCAGACCATACGCGTATTTGGACCGTACGCGTACGGTCCGGACCGGATGCGTATTTTTTCAAAATACCTATACGGTCGGACCGTACGCGTACGGTCTGTCTAGTTTTAAGAGATTATCGAGATTTCAAAAATATTTTGCAGATCAGCGTTATTCGAATCTAAAATATATTAAAAAAAATTGTTAATTATCACAATTGTACAATTTAGAAATAAGTCTAACTTAATCTATTACAAACTTACATGTCCTGAATTTAGCATGTTCGTAATAAGTGAATTCTGCTCACTTGCAGTTAATAACAAAATAGTTTGAAAATTAATAAAGTTATTAAAGTAATCACCAGTAAACAGAATGTGGGAAGAAACAGTTGAAGCATATTTAGGAACTTTATTACAAAAACCATCAAACCAACTGTTTTCTCGTGAGAAGACCGTGAGAATTACTAATGTTTTAATGAATGAAAAAACTTATTCAGCTACATTGTAGATTCTGGCACTATGTGAAGGAAAAGAAATTTACATTGATAAACTGCCCTGAGTTTGGCATGGAAAATGAATTCACAGACAGAAACGGAGATTAACTCGCAGACAGAAATCGAGACGGATTCACATACCGATGAACAGACTGTTGACAGACACGAACTGTGACTGACGTACAAATTGAGACTGGCAGTGCCCGTGTGGATTCGATGGTCGATTTAAGCTGCTCACAGACTAAAGTGTTTTCCGTTATGGCTGACGTACATGTACAACCGACCCGAAAACGAAGACGAACTGAAATGACGGAAATATCTACTGAAACTTACGATGTTACAGATTACAGACCTACACAGGATGAACTCATGGCAGTTGATGACTTTATGGTTCTGAACGACCTTATAGTTGACCCTAGTGATGACAGAAACTGTACCGTGAAAACAGACGACGGACAAATTACAACTCACGACAGGATAAGACGTGTTGAAAATACGATGAGAAAATACAATAAGAAAGTGTCAAAGTCTAATGCAAAAATTGAAAAAGATAGTTTTCTAACGTAAGAATACCTATTGTTGATCTGGTGATCTACCACGATTATTGTGTAGGGTTGATGATATTATTGGTAAAGATGCAAGTTTGTACAAATTATCATGTGGATTTGGTGTGTTAAATTCATGTTATGGTATGGGTGATATAGAACTTTTGATACGTAAAGTTGAAACTTCGAAAGTTTAAGATATAATGTTTGCATTGAAAAAAAAAAACCCATATGGTCTAAATACCCGTATGGTCCAGCTCGTATTAGACCATATGAGTATACTCATACGGTCGGACCGTACGCGTACGGTCCAAATACGCGTATGGTCTGGAACATATATACTGTTGAACTTATTCTTCGTTTTGAATTTAAATGAAATATTTCCAACCACGAATTCATCGACCAATCAAGCATTATGGGTAAGTGTACATTGAGGTTTATGGTTGGTGTAGGGCATTATGGGTAACTGTACATTGAAGTTTGTGATTGGTGTAAGGCATTATGGGTAACTGTACATTGAGGTTTTTAATTGGTGCAAGGAATTATGGGTAACTGTACATAGACAATACAAACATATAATACTTAGCCACGCAGAGATTCGCTGTCTTTCAAAAAGATCAAACACTATTACAGAATTGAATGACAACATAAACATGAATATTACACTAAAATGGTCAGTGAATGTTCGTAGTTGGTAAACTTTAGAGAAAACCGAAGAGGCAATGTCGTCCCTTAGCT
>MJUT01019767.1:22313-33341 GCA_002080005.1 Gigantidas platifrons | reverse complement strand
CTTCAACTCTTCTTACCATACAATTTATCCATATTTACCGCATCATCTTATTATATTATCTTGAACTAAAATGGACTTCTAACGCTTTGATTGTAAAACAAACGACAATGAATTTATCTATTAAAACAACATCACCTTCTAAAGATTCACTTTAACACCATAGCATTCTGAAAATGTACTTGAAAAAACATGATCTTCAAAAGACTTACTTAAACAAGACATTCCGAGAATTAACTTATTCAACAACATGATCTTCCATGGATGCACTTAAGTACAACATTCTGTGTCCAATGATCTAATATTCGATGGTGGCATCTGACCCACAAGTGTAAGACACTTGCATGGTCGCATCATTTCACTAGTTTAACCCCGTCATTGTTATTCAAGTTCCTGTACACACACAACTGAAAATGCTAAGGATTTACATAACAACACGCCAGTTAGGGGATTAACTTAAAAGAGCCTCCATGTATTTCGTTAAAAACCTTCCAAGGATTTAAGTAAACACTTAAAATCTAAAGATTTACTTAAAATAAATAAGATGCACTTCTGAAGAATTTACTAAATAAATATACAATTTTAGGATAATCAGGAGCTACTGATAATGTACTATAACATGAGTTTCAACGAACTTTCTTAAGAAACATGACATTTTAATTATTCACTTAAGCAACATAACATCTCAGGGATTTAATCAATCTTGTGAAAATACTCTAACAGCACTATCATGGAAGAATTTACCGAAACAGTATACCATTAAATAGATATGCTTAATCAAACATAATTTACTAATGATAAACAACATAACATTCCAACGATTTACTTAGAACAGCATAACATTCCAACAATTTACTTAAAACATTACTTTTCAAGGATTTACTTAAAACTACACTATTGTTCAACAGTTTACTTAAAACAACATAACATTCCAACAATATAATTAATACAACATCACTTTTCAATAGTTAACCTAAAAGAACATTACTTTTCAACGATTTACTAAGAAAACATTACTTTTTGAACAATTTATCTAAAACAACATTCCTTTTCAACAGTTTACTTAAAACAACATAACAATCCAATGATTTACGCGGGAAAAAAATTATTTTCAACAATTTATTTAAAACAACATTACTTTTCAATAGTTTACTTAAAACAACATAGCAATCCAACGATTTACTTAAAACAACATAAAATTCTAATGATTTACTTAAAACAAGATTGCTTTTTAAAAAATTATCTAAAACAACATTACTTTTCAAATGTTTACTTAAAACAACATCACTTTTCAACAGTTTACTTAAAACAACATAACAATCCAACAATTTGCTTAAAAACAACATTACTTTTCAGCAATTTACTTAAAACAACATCACTTTTCAACACATTACTGAAAACAACATTATTTTTCAACAGTTTACTTAAAACAGCATAACATTCCAACGATATAATTAAAACAACATCACTTTTCAATGGTCAATCTGAAAGAACATTACTTTTCAACGACTTACTTAAAACAACATAACAATCCAACGATTTACTCAAAGCAACATTTCTTTTCAAATATGTATTTAAAACAACATTACTTTTCAATAGCTTACGTAAAACAACATAGCAATCCAACGATTTACTTAAAACAACATAACATTCCAATGATTTACTTAAAAACATGATTGCTTTTCAATGATTTACTTGAACCAACATTATTTTTCAACATATTACTTAAAACAATATTACTTTTCAACAGTTTACTTAAAACAACATAATAATCTAACAATTTACTTAAAAACAACATTACTTTGCAACGATTTACTTAAAGCAACATTATTTTTCAAGTTTACTTACAACAACAGAACAATCCAACGATTTACTTAAAACAACCAAATTTTCAACTGTTTATATAAACAACATGACATTTATATAAACAACATGACATTCCAAGTGTTTATTTAACCAACCCAACTTTTCAACTGTTTGTCAAAACAACCTGACATTCGAAGGGTTTACTTAACCAACCCAAGCTTTCAACTTTTTACATAAACAACCTGACATTCCAAGGGTTTACTTTACCAACCCAACTTTTTAACTATTTATATAAACAGCATGCCATTCCAAGGGTTTACTTAACAAACCCAACCTTTCAAGTTTTTACATAAACAACATGACATTCCAAGGGTTTACTTAACCCACCCAACTTTTCAACTGTTTATCTAAGCAACCTGACATTCCAAGGGTTTACTTAACCCACCCAACTTTTCAACTGTTTATCCAAACAACCTGACATTCCAAGGGTTTACTTAACCCACCCAGCTTTTCAACTGTTTATATAAACAACTTGACATTCCAAAAGTTTACTTAACAAGCAAACTTTTCAACTGTTTACATAAACAACATGACATTCCAAGGGTTTACTTTACCAACCCAACTTTTTAACTATTTTTATAAACAACATGCCATTCCAAGGGTTTACTTAACAAACCCAACCTTTCAACTTTTTATCTAAGGAACCTGACATTCCAAGGGCTTACTTAACTCACACAACCTTTCAACTGTTTATATAAATAACCTGACATTCCAAGGGTTTACTTTACCCACCCAACCTTTCAACTTTTTACATAAACAACTTGACATTCCAAGAGTTTATTGTACCAACCCAACTTTTTAACTATTTATATAAACAACATGACATTCCAAGGGTTTACTTAATCAACCCAACTTTTCAACTGTTTATATAAACAACCTGACATTACAAGGGTTTACTTAAAGGGGCATTATCTGCCAAATCGTAAATTTTTGTTACCCATAAAAACTATCAGATCGATCAAGAAATGGACGCCATCTTATTAATTATCGACATTGTTTACGGAGTTTGTCGAATCGTCATTAAATCAGTACAACAATGCACTTATTTCTTATTTTTTGTGAATCTTCTTTTAGTCGGTGTTAATTACGGACAAAGAACCATGCAAGTTTGCAGTTAATAAGCGACAAAATACAAATTATTCGTTTTTACCTGTCATAGTAAGGTCAATTGCATAAGGAAAAAGGGAGGTCAAATTATTTGCTTGCAAACAAATAAATAATCAATGGTAATTTTCGTTCTCAAAAGGCGGAAAGTGGTTCGATAAGCTGTTTAATCTGAAACATTTACCTTTATTTCATCATTTTAAAGCTATTTACCAATTTTCAAAGCATATAATTTTTTGGTTAATATCGTATCTAATGCCCCTTTAACCAACCCAAATTTTTAACTTTTTACATAAACAACCTGACATTCAAAAGGTTTATTTTACCAATCCAACATTTTAACTATTTATATAAACAACCTGACATTCCAAGGGTTTACTTAACCAACCCAATTTTTCAACTATTTATATAAACATCATGACATTCCATGGGTTTACTTAACCAACCCAACTTTTCAACTATTTATATAAATATCATGACATTCCAAGGGTTTACTTAATCAACCCAACTTTTCAGCTATTTATATAAACATCATGACATTCCATGGGTTTACTTAATCAACCCAACTGTTCAACTATTTATATAAATATCATGACATTCCATGGGTTTACTTAATCAACCCAACTGTTCAACTATTTATATAGACAACATGACATTCAAAGGGTTTACTTAACCAATCCAATTTTCAACTATTTATATAAACATCATGACATTCCAAGGGTTTGCTTAATCAACCCAACTTTTCAACTATTTATATAAACATCATGACCTTCCGAGGGTTTACTTAATCAATTAAATTTTTCAACTATTTATATAAACATCATGACATTCCAATGGTTTGCTTAATCAACCCAACTTTTCAACTATTAATATAAACATCATGACATTCCAAGGGTTTACTTAATCAACCCAATTTTTCAACTATTTATATAAACAACATGACATTCAAAGAGTTTACTTAATGAACTGTTTATATAACTGTTTATATAAACAACATGACATTCCAAAGGTTTTTTTACTATCTAATATGTTTGTTTGTTTGTTTGTTTGTTTGATGGTGTTTAACGCTACTTTCAACAATATTTCAGTTATATCGTGGGGATCAGTTTTATTGGTGGAGGAAACCAGAGGACCCCGAGAAAACCACCGACTTGTTGCAAGTCACTGATAAACTTTATCACATAATGTTGTACCACTCACCCTGATTGAGATTCGAACTCACAACATCAGTGTTGATAGGCACTGATTGTATATGTGGTTGTAGATCCAACTACCACTTAATTACGACCAGGACGACCTCTACTATCTAATAATGTACTCACGTAAGGAACATACTGCATTGATGATCCAACATCATAATAGTTGTTATTTTGTGTTGTCTCCTTCTTGAAAGCGAATTTATACATTTCAATAATATTTTCCCACTGAACCTCTACGTATTTATCTCTGTCGGCCCGGGAATGTTCATGTTCAGCCCCTATTGCATGCATCATTTCATGGACAGCAAAATATATCTAGAAAAAAAACCTCAAAAATATAAATCTTTGTCAGTATTACATGTGTTACATATCCGACAGTCTGTGTGTCTTTTGTATTCATTGTATGTCTCTTTCATGACTTATTATATGATTTTCAATACGAGTAACACGACGGGTGCCACTAGTTGAGCAAGAACTACTTACCCAGCAGGTGTACCTGAGTTCACCCATGGCTTTCGTGTTGCGACATCTTTAGTGTTCGGTGTATTGTTTTGTGGATCATTATTTGTCTGTTTGTTACTTTGTTACTTTTTGGTCATTGTGTGGTCTGTTCTTTCGATTGGTGGCTTTCGATATTTCCTTTGGTATCATCAAACTCTTCATATTCATGATTTTCATTTCATTTCATATCCTGCGAAATACATAGCATTTCCCTATAATAGGTTCGATTAGAGTGATCCAGATTGTTATATTATATAGGTCCGATGAATATTAAAAAAAAACAAACTAATAGCACGGTGGAAATGTCTAGAATGTGGTCTTGCAGCTCACAATGCACTCCTTTATGTTCTGTTCCGTGGACGAGTTGCTTATTTGTTTCGTCCAACACAACCAGTGATATGCATTTTAGGGGTTGCACCCGGCAGGGTAAAAACTATTTCCAATAACGACATGACATGGTTTCATTCCCACGGGAATTTAGCACAGAATATTATTATATGATGTATTCTTAAGATATGTTTTTGTGTTTCCCAACTCATAAACATTTAAGCCCTTCCAGGGCACTTGGGTTCAACCCTGGATTTACTGGGGTTCGTATAATTCGATATTTAGTTTTTTGTGTAGTGTTTTGTAGATCATTGTTCTGTTGTCTTTTTCTCTTTTGCCTATTGTATTGTCTGTCTTTCATTAGTTTTTTGTGTAGTGTTTTGTAGATCATTGTTCTGTTGTCTTTTTCTCTTTTGCCTATTGTATTGTCTGTCTTTCATTAGTTTTTTGTGTTGTGTTTTGTAGATCATTGTTCTGTTGTCTTTTTCTCTTTTGCCTATTGTATTGTCTGTCTTTCATTAGGTTTTTGTGTAGTGTTTTGTAGATCATTGTTCTGTTGTCTTTTTCTCTTTTGCCTATTGTATTGTCTGTCTTTCATTAGTTTTCTGTGTTGTGTTTTGTAGATCATTATTCTGTTGTCTTTTTCTCTTTTGCCTATTGTATTGTCTGTCTTTCATTAGTTTTTTTGTGTAGTGTTTTGTAGATCATTGTTCTGTTGTCTTTTTCTCTATTGTATTGTCTGTTCTTCTACAGTTACTGTTAACCCCTGGCTTTGGTTTGTTCTGTGCTGCTCATCTTAATAGTTTTCTGTGTTGTGTTTTTGTTTTATTTGTGTCTTCGTCCTGTGTCTTGTGTTGCTAGTGTCTCTGAATTGTCCATTCTTGATTGCTTCTTCGGTTTTCTCCAAAGTTTATTCTGATTACCTCTTTGGAGTGGGTTACTGATTGTTGTTAAACGCCAATTCAGCAATGTGTTAGCTATATCATGGCGAGAACAAGTTAATTTCCAATGAAATGATGATAAGGTTCGCTTTATACTAGACCAACACGCTGGGTTGAGTTTTTATAGTGCTAGATAACTGAAACAATTGTCCGTTGGTAGACATGTTGCAGCACTTGGACACATTATTCTGACTCCTTAATGCTGCGTGCTTAGTGGAGAAACAACAAATACCAATTTTATAGTCTTTTGTGTTTGACCTGACGGTGGCTCGAACCCACGATCTACCGAACTCGAGGCGAGCACGCTAACCATTACGCAACCGATGCGTTTTTTACCCCTTTGGTAACTTCTTACTTGTCGCTACAAAAAGCTTACCCCGATACAACCAGGAGTATCTAAACTGAGTGGTTGCTGTGAGTTGTTGAAATCCATCCTATATTTATTACCAATATATGACCAACAACCACTAAAAAAAACTAAATATTATAATGTGTGGGAACAACCATTTTTTTAGGGAAGTTATGCTGTGTTTAATTTATTTTTCCGTTGCCAAATGTAATAGATGTTTGCTTATTTGCGTTTAACTCCACATTCAGATTTTTTTCAGATATATTGTGGAGGTCAGTTTTATTGGTGGGGAAAACCGGAGGATCCGGAGAAAACAACCGACCTGTCGCAAGTCACTGACAAACTTTATCACATGTTCTACACCTTGCCTTGATCGAGATTCAACATCAGTGGTGATAGACACTGATTGCATTGGTAGTTGTAAATCAACTACCATACGATCACGGCTACGGTGGCCCCTTCAAATGTAATGGAAAGAAAAGTACAAAATGTAATTGATTTATAAGATGCAAAAACTAAATATTCTGATCAGGCAGTTTTCAACGAAAATATTCGTATAATTTGAAGAAAAATTATTCGTCCAAAAAATAAATAGTCTGATATTTGCTTTAAGTAAAAAATATGTCCTGTCTCAGAGGAAAACCTACTCCCTCCTTAAAAGTTAAATGGTAGGCCCCTAAAGATATGCTATAGCAATATTTAAAAGACGTAAGAATGTGACGGTAAACAATTCCTTACATTAAATCTTAAAACCAGACACATAATTGTTCATATTTGTTTTAATTGTGGGTGGAAGCGTTATCTAAGCAGGATTTTTGTTTGTATGTTGACATCTGTATTGCGGTCAGAGAGAGATTCAATTATCAGACGAGGTTGGAAAACCATTAACCAGGTTAACTCCGCCACATTTGTATGCCTGTCTCAAGCCAAGAAATTGATTTCCAACTCCATATGTTGTGGTATTTTTTTGTGTTCATTTGCTGCAGGTGGTGGTGGTTGTTCGCTTTATTGATCTTGGTATATTTTTTTATCATCACCGTTTTCTTTTCATTTTGTTATTTTTTTTAGCAACGACTGCATTTGGCAGAAATCTACGACCTGGCTTCCAACATTCGTATCAATATTTAGGGGATAAACATATCATTGTGATCCCGATGTCGAATCTTTTAACACCACTTTTAGAAATATTGCAACAACACCATGAGCATCGATCATATTTATATTTAGGAAGGATTGAGCTGACACAGCAAATAATGCATTTCGTGGTACCAACAGCATTTTGTCAAGAATGTTTGACCGCGTTGACGATGTAATCACAGTAATCGTGCTCGCCTCCAGTATGATAGATCGTGGATTTAATCCCTTGTCTGATCAAATCAATGATTACATATCTAGTTTCCGCTTGAATATGCAGCATAAAAGTAAATGGTATAAACTAGGTCTCCAACGGAGTATACAGCATTAAGGTAAATGGTACCGGTATCAGCTACGTCTCCACTGGAGTATGCAGGATTAAGGTAATTGGTATCAGCTACGTTTCAACTGGAGCATGCAGCATTAAGGTAAATGGTATTAGCTGTGTCTCTGGTGGAGCATGCAGCATTAAAGTAATTGTATAAGTTGTGTCTCTGGTGGAGCATGTAGCATTAAAAAAGTAAATTGTATAAGCTACGTCTCCGCTGGAGAATACAGCATTAAGGTAAATGGTATTAGCTGTGTCTCTGGTGGAGCATGCAGTATTAAGGTAAATTGTATTAGCTGTGGCTCTGGTGAAGCATATAGCATTAAGGTAAATGGTATTAGCTGTGTCTCTGGTGGAGCATGCAGTATTAAGGTAAATTGTATTAGCTGTGTCTCTGGTGGAGCATGTAGCATTAAGGTAAATTGTATTAGCTGTGGCTCTGGTGAAGCATATAGCATTAAGGTAAATTGTATTAGCTGTGGCTCTGGTGTAGCATGTAGCATTACGGTAAATTGTATAAGCTACGCCTCCGCTGGAGAATACAGCATTAAGGTAAATGGTATCAGCTACATCTCCAATGGAGTATGCAAGGCTAAGGTAATTGGTATTAGCTGTGTTTCCGCCGAAGTATGTAGCATTAACGTAAATGGTGTAAGCTACATCTCCGCCGGAATATGCAGCATTAAGGTAAATGGTATAAGCTACGTCTCCACTAGAGTATGCAGCATTAACGTAAATGGTATAAGCTACGTCTCCACCGGTGTATGCAGCATTAACGTAAATGGCATAAGCTACGTCTCCACTGGAGTATGCAGCATTAACGTAAATGGCATAAGCTACGTTTCCACTGGAGTATGCAGCATTAACGTAAATGGTATCAGCTATGTCTCCACCGTAGTATGCAGCATTAACGTAAATGGTATAAGCTGTGTCGCCGCCAGAGTATGCAGCATTAACGTAAATGGCATAAGCTACGTTTCCACTGGAGTATGCAGCATTAACGTAAATGGTATCAGCTATGTCTCCACCGTAGTATGCAGCATTAACGTAAATGGTATAAGCTGTGTCGCCGCTGGAGCATGCAGAATTAAGGTAAATGGTATCAGCTATGTCTCCACCGTAGTATGCAGCATTCACGTAAATGGTATAAGCTGTGACGCCGCTGGAGCATGCAGCATTAAGGTAAATTGTATTAGCTGTGTCTCTGGTGGAGCATGTAGCATTAAGATAAATTGTATAAGCTACGTCTCCGCTGGTGAATACAACATTAAGGTAAATGGTATCAGCTACGTCTCCACTGACGTATACAGCATTAAGGTAAATGGTATTAGCTGTGTGTGTCTCCGCCGGAGCATGCAGTATTAAGTTAACAAAATGTTCGTAGTTATCTGGTTGCTGCAATTCCAACACGGTTTAATCGCAACGCGATGTCAAAAATTGTCTGACGTTCCCGCGGAAATGTGGATTTGCTTTACAAAATCGATGAATGACGTCATATATTTTTGTTTGTGCCTGAGTATCATTCATTAATGAAATCTTGAGAAAACAAATCTTGTAATTTCAGGGTAACCTACTCTCCATTAAAGATTGCTATAACACTGTTATGATCAAGATCGTAGTCTGCCGCCGTTTCTTCTGGTACCCATCGTATGCATGTTGTTTCATTAAATTGTTGAATGGCTAGTTCAACTACATCTTTAGTAGCTTGAGCTGCAATAAAATAAAGTATATTAGATAATTGAATAAAGCAAATTGTGTGGTTGAAACCGGAGTACCCGGTGAAATAAATCGACCTGTCAGAAGTCACTGACGAACTTCAGAACATAATATTGTATCAAGATTCGAATAGACAATGATTGCACAGGTAGTTGAAAATCTACCAGTAGCCAACACATAACACAGAAAACTAACGATAGAGTAACACGAACCCCACTAAAAACAGGGGAGGGGGATGAACGCAGGTGATCCGGAAGGGTACGCATTTCCTGTTCCACTTGCGGCACTCGTCGTGTTACTCTTGTCACAAACCCGGTGATAAGTCACAAATGAGGAAAGGAGCGGATCGTCATTACAATAAATAGAACACATCAGTGGTCATTTGCGACACTGATTATTCCAAAACGGTCAATCAAGTCATGGTGGATGACTTCAACTTTATCACTAGGAATCCTTGATTCAGTAGCTTCCTTGTTAGCAGCAACCCTCTAGTCTATTTAACGGAAATTCTAATGGAAACCAGAAGCTCTGGAATATCATATTAACTGAGAGATATATACTCCATATGCAGGTGCTGCTTGAATGTTGCTACATATAAATGGAAAGTTCAAAATGGGAAAATTGAAATCATCTCTTTTGTCGTAAAGTTTAGTTCTTAACAGCCCCTCAATCGAGTAGTAGGCCAAGGTGTGAAGCATACATAGATGTATATGTGGGATCCTTTATTTCAAGCTCAATGGGAATGGGATAGATGCGATCAACAAAATGATAAATCTTACAATTATAAAGTTAACACCCTGAAGTAGCCAAGTACACCCTGAGGCGCAGCCAAAAAGTGTACAGGCTACTGAAGGGTGTTAAAATCTCCATTTCTATGGATAGGAACGTAAATTACGAATTTATCCCCAGTTGTAGTAAAAAATAAGACATTTTGGACCCTGGCGGCCCACGTAAAAGTGACGTTTTCTTTGTTTCTGGAAAGAATAAGTAAAAAATGTGAAAGTTTCGAGTGTTTTTTACCAGGTGTAGGATACAACCCTACAGTTGATCAAAGTAACAGCTTTATATTAAATATAAAGGAAAAATTAACTAAATTTGACTTGGAGCGCAACGTCGCGAGCTTTAACGTCATATTATCCCCGTTTTGAAAATTATAACGACATTTGATTGGTGTAATGGCTAGTTACACCAGGTAATATGACATAGCAACACCCGGGAATATAGTTTTTTTTTATACTCGGGGTTTTAACCAATCAAAAGTCGAATTTATGGTCATATCATCATTTCCAAAGGCGTTTTTTTCAATATTTGCAACAACTGTACGGTCCACATTTCTCCAAGCAAAACGTTGTCGAGTGATTATATAGTGACACTGAAAGTGATTAAAACTGTATGTAACGTGTCATTTGTGAACGAACGGCAACAAATAACGTGACGTAATGCACAAAATGTTGTCACTCTTAGCATATCGTACAAATTTGTTTATTTGAATTCACCCCTTGTTAATTTTTAATATTTGGTTTCAATGAAATGTTAGATAAACTTATTACATACATAGTGTGTTGG
>MJUT01019763.1:103431-113639 GCA_002080005.1 Gigantidas platifrons | reverse complement strand
AATGTTAACTAGCTAATGGTGTCGATGAATTGTATTTATTATTGCCATCTTCACAGGAATTATCGTTTAAATGTTAGGAGAATTTGGTGATAACTCCTGCTCAGCTCACGCGGACTTTGATACGAGTTTTGCTTATGGAGCCAGCAGGTAGATATAGCCGGAGGGATGGATGATAAATACTAGTATCTGGTTTTCTCTTTCATGATATCAGATACGGTATGTTAGCCACTTGACAGATCTATATCAGTCAATCTCATTTATTTTGCACAAACGATGTACCAACATTGTACAGATATTCAGACGGAATAAGAAATATTTGACGGACTAATGATATACAAAATAAAATAAGCACATATAGAGGAATTTCGCGGAACAGCATTTACCTGTGATCTTGATGAATGTTTTCCATACTCGAAGATGAAAAAAGGCAAACTATTAAAATTTCACATGTCGCCGTTTAAAATCAACATTTTAAACAATTGATTAAATGTTACTATGAATTGATTTATCATACATTTATCCTTTCATTCAAATATCTGAATATCAGTATTATAGAAAAAATGCAAAACAATATTGCCTGCTTACTTTCTCAAAAAAGACAACACAATATCTGATGTCGCTGGATTTATAGATTCATACGTTACCGGTTCATTATCAACCATTTAAATAATATTTATCATGCAAATTCAGTGTTTACTGTGTTTAATTATTTACTTCATATAGTTTTTGGGTATAGACATTTCGTTTACAGAAAAAAAGATAAATCAGTATTTCTCTGATGAAGATGCTTATTTTTTCTCCCGCTATTAAGAAAAATTCCTACGTTACTCGGGTCTGTACAAAAATATATTATACAAAAGAATAAAATCCTTTGCGTTCTGTTCACACATTAAGGACATTTTAATTTATTGGTAATACATCAATAGCGGCTTTCTTGGGTTCACAAAATAATAAAGATTTTTGGCAGAAAATTTCTACGTGACCGATTCCAACGTTACCGGATTTTATTAAGGGCAATTTAAATGGAGTTTCTTTCGATGTTCACCTCCATGTGACGTCAGTAACGATGTTATAATAAATTTGTTGTGGCGTTTGATGCCATGTGATATGAAATAATGCCTTTTATATATAATCCAAATGACACCTATTACCGTAACTAAGAATCGATTCCAACGTTACTGTATAGTGGAACATTTATTTTTCAATAAATAATGATTGATTGATTTTTTTTTAACGCAAATTTTAGCAATATTTCAGCTATATCGTGGCGTCACCAAATTTATAGGTGGTAATTTTAAAATTTGTTGGTGATTCCTACGTTATCGTTGGATGCTGTGCAAAAAACTTGTTTTTATATAATGCATAGAACACTGGTGATATTTCGTGAAATTATTTCTTTTTGAAATATGGTTACCTTTTCGTTTTTTATACTGTACTAGGTAAGATCTAGAACAGTGTTTCGGCTTTATAACAAAAACGAATCATTGTGTATTTTTCAAAGTGTACTTTCACCTGGTAATGGATTTTCACTATACTGTTTTTAATTTTTGTTTTCTATTTGCTGCTAATTTTATGGTAGCGATTTTTGCTTTAATGATTTTCTACATCGTTTTTGAGTAAGAAAATATAAAGTTTATTCATACCAGTGGTATCCAATAATGTTTTGAGAATATGAAATATGAAAAAAAAAAAAAATCACGTAGGAATTTTAAGCTTTTTATGTACATTTTTTTACTCAACTTTGACCACGTGTATTTTGAAAACTACTTGATATTTGTTCTCAAATTTGTGTGTGTTGTTTCGTTAGACATTCTTGTTCAAGAATTTAAGTAAAATTTAGTTATTTGAAACCTTCCATTTTTCCGTCCTTAGGAAGTTACAATGTACAAGATAAATGAGATTGACTGACATGTCTTGTTTTCTATACTGATATCAGATGTGTTAGCCACTTGACAGATACCTGTCTTGTTTTCTATGCTGATATCAGATGTGTTAGCCACTTGACAAATACCTGTCTTGTTTTCTATGCTGATATCAGATGTGTTAGCCACTTGACAGATATATGTCTTGTTTTCTATACTGATATCAGATGTGTTAGCCACTTGACAGATACATGTCTTGTTTTCTATGCCGATATCAGATGTGTCAGCTGCTTGGTAGATACATGTCTTGTTTTCTATTCTCATATCAGATGTGGTAGCTGCTTGACAGATAGTATCTTGTTCTCTATACTGGTATCAGATGTGTTATCCGCTTGGTAGATACGTGTCTTGTTTTCTATACTAATATCAGATGTGTCAGCTGCTTGGTAGATATGTGTCTTGTTTTCTATTCTGATATCAGATGTGTTAGCTGCTTGACAGATAGTATCTTGTTTTTTGTCTATACTGATATCAGATGTTAGCAGCTTGGTAGATTCGTGTCTTGTTTTCTATATATTGATATCAGATGTTAGCAGCTTGATAGATTCGTGTGCTGTTTTCTATACTGATATCAGATGTTAGCAGCTTGGTAGATTCGTGTCTTGTTTTCTATACTGATATCAGATGTTAGCAGCTTAATAGATTCGTGTCTTGTTTTCTATATTGATATCAGATGTGTTAGCTGCTTGACAGATACGTATCTTGTTTTTTTCTATACTGATATCAGATGTGTTAGCAGCAGCTTGGTAGATTCGTGTATTGTTTTCTATATACTGATATCAGATGTTAGCAGCTTGGTAGATTCGTGTATTGTTTTCTATATATTGATATCAGATGTGTTAGCAGCAGCTTGGTAGATTCTTGTATTGTTTTCTATAGACTGATATCAGATGTGTTAGGATCTACGATTGTTATCCGTCATTTTACAGTAAAACAAATTGATTTGACAACAGTTTAAGATTAATTAAGCTTTTATTAGATATAAAATGCATATTGATAATGTATTAAATGTAAAATAAAATAATAAAGAAAAATGAAGGATGCAAAATATCAGCATGAAAGAAATAAAAATACAAACAAAATAACAAGAAATGAAATGACGAATGAACACGAAAATGTGTGAGGTCTTTGCATGAGTATATTGTAATTTATAATAATAATAATATAATAATAATAATGTTTTTGTTTTAGAGGGTTACAAAGTTAGTTATTAACTAATCTTCCCTGAGGCCCCCACTGACATATTTAAACATACATTGTAAAGAACACTATATAAAAGTTACACACCAGAAGCAATACATTGTAATAAGTATACACAAAAATATAATTAGTAAATATTTAATGGTAATTTAAGGCACATCACCATTTAAAATGAGACTTTTAACTTTTGTTTTAAATGCATTATAAGAAGAACCTTGCCATATCGAAAACAGAAGTGCATTCCATAGCTTTGGTCAAGAGTATGTAAAAGTTTTCTTAAAAAGTTCACTTTTTGCATTTGGGATTTGTAATTTTTCACTTACAACATTTCGGAGAGAGTAAGGATTTCTATCAGACAAGTATTGGATTTTATTTTTTAAATATACAGGTGCTTCATTCTTTAGACATTTTGAATATCAATCTTGCTGTTCTTTTTTGCAATTTAAGAATGCGATTTAGTCCCTTATTAATAAAATAAACAATAATGGTCCAAGTATTGAGCCTTGAGGTACTCCATATTTTACTGGATATCTATCATAAAGAGCATTTCTGATTTGTACTTGTTGTGTTTTATTTGTCATATGAGAATTGAGAATCAAAAAGAGCTAAAGCTTTTTTATTTAATCCATATATTTCAAGCTTTTTAGCCATGATATCATGGTCAACAACATCAAAGGCCTTTTTTTTTTTTTTTTTTTTTTTTAGATCTAATAGTATATATGGACTGATCAGCTATATTGATCCGATGATTCACCATTTTATTTGTAATTTTGTGAATATATATGTTTAAGGAATTAGAAATAATGGTGGGATCCATTGTAAATTGATAACTGCAACATAAATCTTAATGCTCTAGATTTTGACCCTATATTCCACCATGGATGACAATTGTGTAATATAACAATGGAATTCATGTAGTTGTAGGTAACAAATTAGAAACTTTCATCAACAGACAAGATTATTCAATTTATAACCAATAGCTCAAAAACAGCTGATATCCCCCCTCCCCCCAAAAGAAAAAAAAGTGTATTCTACTACATGGTCTCAGATTAATAAACATTGGGATGCGGAGACGCTTCCATTTTATTCAAAAGTACTGAGTGTGCATTTACTTTCGTTGAATTCAATTTTCGTGGAATAGCGGAAAAAGATTTGTTTGTTGATTTGTTTCTCATCGCATTGATTCTTTTTTACAACATCTCTTGTTATATATGCCTCGTGCAGACTGCTCTACTGAATTTCGTCCTTTGAAAGTACCAACTAACCACGAAAATTTGGTATTCAACGAATGAAAATGAAAACAGTATAATGCATCAAACTAAAGTAAAATAAAATTATATAGCTTCTACAAATACATCAAACTGAAGTAAAATAAAATTATATAACTTCTAAAAATACATCAAACTAAAGTAAAATAAAAAAAAAATAAAAAAAATGGGAGCTAATTTAAGGTAAAACTAAAACTGGGTATGGTGGTGCCACTGGAGTTTGAAAAATACCCTCCTCCATTCATATTTTTCCTCAGTATGAGAGTTATACCCATTCATATATTAGATTAAAATCCAAATTAAACAATTTGGCACCTTATATGATGTTAAATTGTAACACAACTATAGAAGAATTTGCATTGGCAATAAAGAAGCTGCATGTACTATTTGAAATATAACATTGATATACCATACAGGGGTTCATAATTATTTCTTACGGTTTATTGTTACATTCTACCTTTTCATTTGTTTAGACTAACATTGCAATGAGAATATCACCCAATGCTGTATCAGATGCAAAGGACTGTCGGCCATTCCAAGTAGTATGATGTCTAACTAGAGGCTCAGTGGGCTGAGCCTGTGTCGCTCACCTTTCATTCTGCTTTGAAGAAACTTAATACAGAACCTTCCATAGGTGCTTCCCACCAAATTTCGGTTCATTTGGCAAAGCAGTTTCAGAAAAACAGTTTGTTAATGGATCAAACAGGAATTAGCAATTCTTATAGAGGACCTTCCATAGATGCTTCCTATCACGTTTCGGTCCATTTGGTCAAGCTGAATCAGTAGAAGATTTGTAGAAATCGACCAATCAGAAACAAGAATTGCCTGTGGCGACCATGGTTGTTAATGGATCGGGACAAAATGAGCAATCTTTATAGACGACCTTCCATAGATGTTTCCTACTAAGTTTCGGATAATTTGGCAAAGCAGTTTCAGAGAAGATTTTTAGAAATCGACCAATCAGAAACAAGAATCACCTGTGGTGGCCATGTCTGTTAAAGGATCAAGACGAAATGAGCAATCTTTATAGAGGACCTTGCACAGATGCTTTCTACCAAGCTTCGGATAATTTGGCAAAGCGGTTTCAGAGAAGATTTTTCGAAATCGACCAATCAGAAACAAGAATTGCCTGTGGCGGCCATGCTTCATGAATCGGGATGAAATTAGCAATCTTTATAGAGGACCGCCCATAGATGCTTCCTACCAAGTTTCTGTTCATTTGGCTAAGTGGTTTTCAGAGAAGATTTTTTGAACTCGGCCAATCAGAAACAAGAATTGCCTGTGGTGGCCATGTTTGTTAATGGATCGAGACGAAATGAGCAATCTTTATAGAGGACCTTCCATAGATGCTTCCTATCAAGTTTCAGTTCATTTGACTGAGGGGTTTCAGAGGAGAAGATTAAAATGTGAAAAGTTAACAGACGACGGACGCCAAGTGATGGCAAAAGCTCACATTGCCTTTGGCAAGGTGAGCTAAAAAGGTTTTGTCAGGCCAAAATGTTTTACAGGTTCTTTCATCGATTTCTATAACTACTCTACATGCATATTGATTTCACTTTATAACTAATTCACAAAATAAATATCCCCTGAGCCCTCCCCCTTTTCGGCTAGAATTACTGGTATGCTGTGATTGTCGTTGTCATATGTAGAGGACGATTTCTGGTAAACCAGGACCAACATGGAAACGTTATATTTTCCCTTTTAAAATTTGTTTTCGGGAAGTGAATAACAACAATGGCGGTTCCCTTTGCAAATAATGTGTAATACATGTACCACTAAACCCGGGCACCAGTCGAAAAGGATGTATGATAAAGTAGTACGTAAATACAAAATGAATTCCTGCATTGTTAGATAAAAAATAAACCCTATTAGAAACTGCAAAATACTGAATGCCAGCACACACCTACATATATTAGGATAATTTTAAACCCATATTTGATGACCTTGTGGTTTTAAATAAAAAAAATTATTGCATTGGAAAGAAACCACCTGAACTTGTGTTAAATCGAAAGTGAAAGTAGTATTTATGAGGGTATATTGTAGGCAACTTCAGACTGTCTGTTTTTTCTTATATGCTAAATGTATGTTGATTTTCCGAAGTAAGCTTCCAATTAGGCACACCCTTTGCATGAGTTAGGAGTGGCACTTGTATCAAACTTCAGGTGAAACCTGTATGAAAGCTCACAAAGATCTTATTGAACATAGAATGCTATGGAGAATTCTTTAGTGATATTACTCCATAAAATAGATAACTGTTTGTGACCGGTAATATATCATTTCTAATGAAGATTTTTATCAAAATCAGCAGATCTGCGATTTAATGCAATAGATGTTTAAAGAGTTTAATAAAAATAACAAATAATAGTAACACTTCAACAGAGAAAATCGGAAGGTCTGCGGGCTCCGTTAATGCTCGATGCACAAGTCCGAAGTCAGTAGCGAAAGATCACGGACACGGGACCTACATAATTTTGAACCCCTGCTAGCATAACATTAAGTCCCCACCCATTGAAATATTCAAGTGGACAATTTACAACAAAAGCTGAAAAAGTCGACCAAATTCCAACGGCACATCTAGCTTTGTAAAACATTAACATGTACATTTTGTAACCCCCGCGGTGATGCAGCTGGTTCATTGGATTTCACAACCTTCATCAAATCTATGATTTCTTCATCTGTCTCGTTAACTTTACCATTTTGTACCCTATGAATATAATCTTTAATTCTATATTTTAGTTTATTTTGTTTATAAATATCTTCGTAATGGTTGATCATCGCCCTTGACAATGCTTGATTACGGCTCTTATAAACATTATCCGCCAGCTGTTCCCAATCACTTTTAACGGGCAGTGATATATAAGAACGCAGTATCAACATTTTCTCGTCTTTAGTAATTTTCTTCATAACGTTCCTAGTCTTTTTTTCGTTGGGTCCCTTCTCCGATTCCACTTTAGAAACATATGCTTCTTCCGGGTTCTTTTCATGACTGGTACCTTGTAACAGACTAGATGTCGATATTCTAAATCTGTCAATATTAATCATTATTATATGACTATAAATATTTCTTTTATCTGATTGGCTCTTCATAGAACTTGATGAATATTGTCTAAGCCTTCAATTTCCACAAAGATTAATTTTGATAGTTTCAGAGGAGCCTTTGGAACGTTATATTAACCTCACGTGACTCTAAAATCAGAAAACCCCTACTTTTAATTTTAGCGTCATGGGACGTTAATATAATGTTCCAAAGGCTCCTCTGGAATGATCTAAATTAATCTTTGCAGTATGCATAAATCTTTCTTGTTACCATTAAAATTTAAAAAAAAAACATGTAGTGTTTAATGCCAATTTATAAAACATGACCCAGAGGACATTAATAACAGTTTTATATAATAAAACAATTACTGACTTTCATTTCGATTAATATAAGGATCTCGGCTTCGGTGTCGGTAAATATCATATCTTGGAACGATAGATCCTTATATTAACCTCAACAAAAGTCAATAATTGTATATTCTTATTTCATATCAGTTCTAAATTCGACTTTTTCATTTGTGTAGATATGGTCATGTGTCACGCATTAATCCACCAGTCATTAACATGATACTAGTAATGCCTGCGGGCATTATCATGTTAATGACCGCTCAAGGTTTTAGAATTGCATCCCTTTTTTAAACGCAACGTTGTCAATTGCTTCATTTGCCTTCCATAGTGAATATACATGTATTAAAATTATTTAGAAAGTATTATTATCTTCAATGAAATAAAAATAATAGTAACTTAGGTATAGGGCATTATCGTGATAGATAGATAGACTGCCATTGAGACAGTAGTTTTGACTTAAACACTGATCATGCCCTCGCCTGCGGTTCAAGCTTTATCAATGTTTCAGTCAATATTACTGTCCCTTGGGCAGTCTATCTATCACGATCGTTCGTTCATTCATTCATGAGTGAGTGAGTTACATGTGAGTCAATTTTTTAACTATATCATAGCGGCAACAAATTTCTTTTTGCTGAGATTATAATGTCTGCTTTGCTCTAGCCCATCATGTTGCACTGCATTGTTTGAGTTATATTTCACAGTAACAATAGTCTGTATGTACACATGTTTCTTCTGCACTATGATACATTATTTCAACTCCTTGAGTCCTTAAAACAAGCATACTTTTCTCTCACTTAATGCTCTGTGCGCAGAAGTCTGTGTAACCGTAACACTTTAATTATATACATATATATATATCTATAAAACAGTTCAATCTATTGTCATATGCCTTTTTCTTTATATATATATATATATATATATTGCCATTTGAGATCCAAATATCAAGAGGGGGTTGTGATCCCATCAACCAGTTTAACCCTGCCACATTTGTGTGTTTGTCCCAAGCCGGAATCTGGATTTCCAATGTCACACCTCCTGGTCTTTTTTTTCTTTTTGGTGTTTAGTTTCAGTTAAGATGCGAGATGATTGTTTGTTTTGTTGATATTGATGTAATTGATGTAATTGATGACCATCACTGTTTTAACTTTCTTTAGGTGAGAGGTAATTGTTCCTTTAGTTGATGTTAGTGGTGTCAAACCACTAATTCACCAATCA
This sequence comes from Gigantidas platifrons, assembly GCA_002080005.1. Lineage (NCBI taxonomy): Eukaryota > Metazoa > Mollusca > Bivalvia > Mytilida > Modiolidae > Gigantidas > Gigantidas platifrons. The sequence continues at coordinate 104,650 of MJUT01019763.1, read as the reverse complement.
GAGCTTAGAACATATACAAAAGTAATCCCTTTTAAAGAAAAAAGCTCCTTTCACTTTGTAACATTGCGAAAACTATTGAATGGAATGGAATAATTAAAATTGATAATAAGTTAAAGGGATTATTTTGAGCCCAAAATTGATGGATTTAGTTGTATTTTAATACCACTATGGAGGATTTGATGCATGACCTATAAATACTGAATTTCTGGAGGATGATCGAGCTATTTTAAGAGTACATTGTAGGTGTTTTACATAGCCTGGCATTTCACTGCAAGATTTTAAACGTGCCCTGATATTTTGACAGAACGTGGAGAAATCATGTACATTTAAGAAAATATTTGGTCTTGGAAAGGTTAAACTTAAGATAAAGTGGCAAGATAGGCTCGAAAAAAACACAAATTTAGTAGAAAATGTAAAAAAATTAATTAGTGGTAAAGTAAATGATGACCATCACTGTTTAAACTTTCTTTGGGTGAGAGGTGATTGTTGGTTTTTTTGACATCAGTGTAAATGATGCCCATCACTGTTTAAACTTTCTTTAGGTGAGAGGTGATTGTTGGATTTTTTCATATCAGTGTAATTGATGACCATTACTGCTTAAACTTTCTTTAGGTGAGAGGTGATTGTTGGTTTTTTTCATATCAGTGTAAATGATGACCATGACTGTTTAAACTTTCTTTAGGTGAGAGATGATTGCTGTTTTTTTCATATCAGTGTAAATGATGACCATCACTGTTTAAACTTTCTTTGGGTGAGAGGTGATTGTTAGTTTTTTTGACATCAGTGTAAATGATGACCATCACTGTTTAAACTTTCTTTAGGTGAGAGATGATTGTTTGTTTTTTTGACATCAGTGTAAATGATGACCGTACTGTTTAAAGTTTCTTTAGGTGAGAGATGATTGTTCGTTTTGTTGATATCAATGTTATTGATGACCTTTACTGTTTAAACTTTCTTTAGGTGAGAGGTAATTGTTTGTGTTGCTCATGTCAGTGTAATTGATGACCATCACTGTTTAAACTTTCTTTAGGTGAGAGATGATTGTTCATTTTGTTGATGTCAGTGTAATTGTTGACCATCACTGTTTAAACTTTCTTTAGGTGAGAGGTGATTGTTGGTTTTTTTGACATCAAAGTAAATGATGACCATCACTGTTTAAACTTTCTTTAGGTGAGAGGTGATTGTTGGTTTTTTTCATATCAGTGTAATTGATGACCAT
>MJUT01019763.1:17088-29516 GCA_002080005.1 Gigantidas platifrons | reverse complement strand
AATAAGTTATAATGTCGTGTTTGTTTAATTTTGAATTTCATAAGCTGACTTATACAAATCTACATCTCGTCCTCGAAGTTATGTACACAGTGTACCTACATTACATCAGATATGTATGTGATTCGGGCTTAAATTATCCACTTCAACATTAATGGGTTTGGATTTTTAAACTATATACATGTATATTATTAAAATGTCATATTTCTATTAAACAATAATAAGAGTATATCGTGCCGACATATGAAAGTTGTTGTTACCAGATTGTATGGATATGTAGACACGAACACGATAAATAAAAGAAAAAGAGATGAAATAATATGTAAATAGAAAGTTAAAAAAGGGATAATTCAGTGCAACAAGCACCTGTGATTTCTACTAACCAGTGTAGCTACTTTATTGACAAGAAACATTCTTTTATAATGATGTTATTATTATTCAACATGATATATGTGTTTATTTTGGATTTTAGTCTACTATATGAATGGATCACCAAAAATAAATAATATATGAATGGGTTTGGTTTTAATTTTTGTGGGATTTTAACGCCACTTTCAACAATATTTCAGTTATATTGTGGTTGTCAGTTTTATTGGTGTAGGAAACCGGAGGACCCGGAGAAAACCACCGGTCTGGGCAAGTAACAGGCAAACTTTATCACATAATGTTGTACATCTCTTGTGATAGTCACCAATTGCATAAGTACGAATAAATGAATGGGTATGTTCGTACTTCGAACGGGTATGAATTTCATGACGAAATATTTAAATGGGGGTGTTTATAAAACTCCAGTGGCAACGCCGTATTCAAGTTTACCCTCAGCATCAACACGCGAGATTACTTCAGGTACAAAGGCGGTTTGCATTGTTACAAGACTAATATGGCTATACACGGAGAAGACCTCGTAAGTTTATAATGTGTCTGATCCATTGTCTGTATATTTACTTGACAATGAAATAAGTATGACCATAAAAATTTGGATTCAATATACAGGGAGACGGCGTGGGAGAAACTTAGCATCTATAACGTTGTAGGCATTTTGGGACGTCAATTCGTGTCCATTTGCGAGCGAACTATATTCAGTTAAAAAATCGGTGCTCTCTCAATACGAGATGGACCTTTTCCAAATTTTGACAACGTCTCGAGAAAGTCCACAGGTACAAAATATGCAATGCTCAACGTGAAATTGTATATGGAAGTATATGAAATATTATTACATGTCTATTCAAAATAATTTGCTGTTCACGGCAGGGATAATGCTAGGCAATTTGTATTTAAAATGTTAGAAATAATAATTTCCCGACCATAATTAAAATAAAATTCCATGTTGGTCAATTGTATGGTCACTTGGCAACATTTTTTTTTACCACACTGGGAATTAATAACGACAGAAATATTCAGCTTTGAGAAATGGGAATAGGGGTTATAACGGGTAAAGTTATACGTCGACGTTGTAGGTATTTTTGGATGTCGATTTGTGTTCATTTGCAGTGAACTATATTCAGTTAAAAGGTCGGCGCTATGTCAATACAAGACGGACCTTTTCAAAATTTTTACAACATCTTGACAAGATGCACAGGTACAACATATGTAATGCTCAACATGAAATTGCGTAAAAAAATACATGAAATTTTATTTCATTTGAGAAAAATGTAATTTGTTTCAAGAAAATAAAGGTTTTTTACATGAGCATTTCCATAATATATCTTCTTGATCCAAGCTTCATGTCTGCTGAAAAAGCTAGATGGTGTTTGTTGGCCGTACGTAGCGCCGGGAAGGTAAAATATAGTCTGTTTACAAAAACAACGCACTGAAAAAAAGACGTGCGGAAAAATGACCAATTGATAAATAATAATTATCTGGAATCTGTTAAACTAAATTCAAATATAATAAAACAAAGCAATATATTTGTATGTAAGCTTTATACTTGTGTTTTGTATATCATGTTTGAACAAGTAAAACACTGAAATTTATTGCTTTATAAATATAACAATTCGTGAAATTAACCTTGCGGCAGATGTAACGTCGTGAACGTCGTGATCCTACAGAATTGCTACCTTAGCGGCCCACAGACCCCGCCTTAATTTTTCAGCCTTGCTTCGCTCGCCATTCTCCACCTATTTTTTCAAAATAGCCTCCTACTTTTGAAAGTGTTGAAAGCCCTGGTAACCCAATCAGAATATCAAACATGATATGACTTGCCTCTCTCAGAATCATAACTTAATATCATTTGTATTAAAAAGTAGTGATATACATGAAGGTGATGAGAATATTTAACTTGAGCCTTTGGGTCTGATGATCTAAAAAATATATATATTTTTTTTTATTAAAAGTTGCATGGAAACCACAAGCATAACTAACCTCTCGTACAATAGTAGATGGTCCTCCAAGTTCAAACTCATGAAGTACGTCTGAACCTCCTGGTACAGTTCCAATATTTAAGAGCAAACGAACTAAACTCCTGTCATCTTCTGCACGGATAGAAATCTCAAACTCAGGTTCTGTATAATCAAGATTAGCAGTCTGTCTGACAAAACATGAAGCTGTTGATCTTTTTTTCTGTAAAAAAAAAAGGTTATTCATTATTTTTTTTAAGTTGATACAAATAGGTACCACAGGGTACTGGCTGCCCCAAACTCACTTTGAGGTTTGAAATATACTTACCATTAATCCTCACAATGACTGTACAATGAAGAACAGCAATAATAGTGTTATTCCTTTTATGTTTGTTTCAGATATATTTTTGTTGATTTTCACTTGTATCCACATCCTTGTGTGCTACATGCTGAAATGTCTGTCATTAATACATCCTTTTGTGCTACATATCTAAGATAAATGAAATGTTTGTCATTGACACATCCTTTGTACTACATGTCAAAGATAAATGAAATGTCTGTCACTGACACATCCTTTTCTGCTACATGTCTAAGATAAATGAAATGTCTGTCACTGACACATCCTTTTGCTTTACACGTCTAAGATAAATGAAATGTCTGTCATTGATACAAAGTACCATGTCTATCAAACAATATTCAATTAAGATACAATTTTCTTCCCTCATAATCTTTATTTATTTATTTATTTATTTATTTATTTATTTATTCAATAACATAATTTTAACAATTATCACCAAATATCAAATATTTACCTCTCCCTCTGAATCTGTAAATGAGGATACATCAGGTGGTGACTTATCCTCCTCTTTTTTCATGTTGTCAATTATCTTCTTGTTGATTTGTGGAGCTCTATACCTCCATATTGTTCCACTAAATAACACCTTTTTGTATGAGGCACCCCATGGTAATCTTATTTCTAAAGTTACATGTGCAGACAACTTGATTTCTAATGGTCTCAAGTTCAAGTACATAGACAATCTGTTAAAAAAAACCCCAGAAATTTGAGACATGTGAAAAACAAACTAGAAGCTCACCCAATCCTGCACCGCTCACATGTTTATTCATACCTTTGGCCAGTTGAATTAATCATACAAGAGTCAACATTAAGATTTATTAGCAAATGTTATCATCCTTATTCAGTACATTCTACAGATACTAGTATTCAGTTGCAAGTACATTGTATATAGAAATTCTTGATTAAATAACATTATGGTATTAATGTTTTTAACTGCAATTTTGAACCATTCTTTTTATCTAAAAAAATGTTGCAATATTTTTTTTCTCATGGTTTTGTTAATATTTCCTTCAAACTGTATTTGTTAAATCTGATATCCAATCACTTAATTACCATGACAGATTTTTTTCATATTGAATAGCAATATATGGGTAGGTAATTCTAATGGTTATTAAATGTAACAATTAGAAGAAAAAAAAACAATTGCCTACTTGGCAGCCATGTTTTGTCACATTTTAACAAAATGAGGTTTTGTTCATAGAGGACCTTCCAAACAACATTCCTGCAAAGCTTGGTTCCAATTGCCACAGTAATTTTAGAGGAGAAGCTTATTTTTGTATATTTGCAAATCAGAAACAAGAATTGCCTGTGACAGCCATGCTTTTTGTGTGATCAAAATGAAATGAAAAATTGTTGTAGAGGACCTTAAAAAATTATTCTACTAGAGGTTGGTTACAATTGGACTAATGGTTTCAGAAAAGAAGACTACAGACAGACTCAAAGTAATGACAGCCTCTCACATGATTCTTTGGGCCAGGTGAGTCAATAATTAAAACTTAGAAATCAACACTTTTACTTCATCAATTATGCTGTTTCTCACTATATTCTTTTTTAATTAATTTACTAGTATATAGCTATAAAGGATTTTATAGAGCACTTTTGTATATAGCTATGAAGCGTTATATATGGACCTTTTGTAGGTAGCTATAACAGGTTTTATAGGGCCCTTTTGTATACAGCTATAAAGGATTTTATAGAGCACTTTTGTATATAGCTATGAAGCGTTATATATGGCCCTTTTGTATGTAGCTATAACAGGTTTTATATGACCCTTTTGTATACAGCTATTAAGGGTTTTATAGAGCACTTTAGTATATAGCTATGAAGCGTTATATATGGCCCTTTTGTATACAGCTATTAAGGGTTTTATAGAGCACTTTGAAGTCATATTCAGCATCATATCACAATAAAACAACTGAAGAGAATTATTTCTCATTATAAAATTCAAATTGTCCATAGCTTTGTCAGATTAGGACAAAAATCTGAAGAATTAAAGGACAAGCGACAGATGATGATAAACACAAATAATAGAAATAAAAGATAGTGATTGAGGGAGTGGTTATTGTTTAACACCAACTAAGCAATTTTCCAGCAATGAAGAGATGATGATGATGTCTGCTTTGTACTAGACCAATACGTCGCGTGTTAGCTCGCTGAAGAAACCTGTCCGACTCATTATTCTGATTCCGAGCCAACCAGTCTTTACTCTTACTCCTTAGTGCTGCATGCTTAGCTATACATATACGGTAGGGTAGGCTTATGGTGTTTAACAACATTTTCAACAACATTCCATTTATATTGTCGCAGTCAGTTTTATTGATGAAGGAAACCGTAGAACACAGAGAAAACCACCAACCTGTTGCAAGTCAACTTTAGTGGTGACAGACACTGATTGCATAGGTAGTTGTATATTCTACTACCATTTGATCACAACTACAACAGCCCCTTATATATATATATATAAATTTATAAAGCCTTACTTACCCAACATCCAAAGGAAATTTATTAAATGCCACTTCTGCTTTAGAAGGAAATCTGGTATCTAATACATAGCCTTCAAGTTTCAATTTCCCACACAGTAAAAAGTAACAAATGGCAATAGACCCATATGCGCTAACTCCTCCGAAAGGTGTTATTGAGGCAAAACCTGTCATTGCAAACACTTTTACTCCAACCTCAAATTTCATTCCATAATATGCAAATGCTCCAAATTCTGAAAATAAACATACAAATTGTATTTGATTTAGATATATATTTAATTTTTTATAAGAAATTTATTGCCATTTTAATTTACATAAAAACCTCAATAAGACGTTTTCTGTCATATTATGAATTAAAACCACATTTCCTTTATAGTAGTGGTCATCCAAGAAACTAAAACAGCAACGGTCAAATCTTTAAGACATAAACTAGAAGCTCAGCTGAGCCTGTATTATTCACTTGTTTACTCATGTGGGTTCAATCAAGTTGCTCTCATTTACTAATATGTTGAAGCGTGGGAAATCTGATGTGAGTGACCCTATGTCATAAATATATACTGATACGATAAAAATGTTTTTTGACCCATCGGATTGTTCGTTGCATGCAAAGCAGTTACATTTTCATATTCTCGCAATCATCCTTTTCATTGGCTGGTACATAGGGTCACTCTCATGTGACCCGTAATTGGGTTTCCTTAGATTTCCCATGCAGAGACATATCATTAAAGCGGAGCAAGTGAATGATATCATTTTAATGAGATTGGATTCAATATGGTTTCTAGTTTCTGAGAAAAATCATTTATTCAATTTCCCAATGTTAAAATTTTATTCTGCAGTGGTTGCCATCTTAGATTTCAGATCCACATGAAAAATGAAAACTTTGTAAGGAACAATCCATTCATTATTCATGTGCAGTTTTGTATTAAATCATACATCTAGTTTCTGAGATAAATCATTTAAGTAATTTGTCTACTGGGTTCTAACTTAAAACTTTGTCCTGTGTTGGCAGCTATCTTGGATTTCAGATTGGCACATAAATCACATTCTTTGTACAGAAAGATCAAAGGATAATCCATACCAAATTAAATTTCGAACAATTGAGCTTTGAGGCTCATCTGAACAAATTACAACTATTAGCTCTGGCGGCTATGTTGAATTGTGGATTGACACCAAAATAAAAAATTCTGACGATGTCCAACAAAGAAACAATAATGTAAAGTAGTTTAAAAAAAAAAGATGTTAATGTAAAATGACACTGCCACGATGACAGAACCAGTGATGACAATATCTCACATGACCCATTGACCCAGGTGAGCTAAAAAGTAAATGGTAATCAAGAACAATGCTGAGCACAGCACAATATGATCACAGAATATGGACAAGGAGAAATTAAATAAGTGTATATCAAAAGCAAGTGTAGACACAGTATTTCACTTGACACAGTAAATTACTGGACACAATAATGTGCTGGACATAATAATATGCTATAAACAGTATTTGATCAGTTTTAATACAACCAAGTTTAACATAAAAACTATAATTGACACAAGAAATCTACTTGAATACTACCTGAAGTCCTATATTAAAAGAAAAAAAAAACACATCAAACATGTCAAAATTAGATAAAAATTACATCTTGTAAATATGTGAAACTTCCAAAATGGAACACATATTTAGCCTCTTTTCCATTAAAAAATAACTATTTTCTGCATTGACTCAAAAGTAATGCATAAAGATGATCATTTTGCAAAAAAAAACAAGATGTTGCACGCTACGTCGTGCTAAGAATACCCCCACTCGTTCATTTGTAAGTCGCAAGGTAAACAGGAAGTAGATGTGCAGTAAACATGGAAAGGGGAGACATGGTACGAGTCACCATGCCAAAGCCATATATCAAATATAAAATCATTTCTTCCAGTAGAAGCTGAGATAACTGTTACGAAAGTTTTCATTACGGCAAACATTAAAAATTCAAAGTCGCACTGTAAACAGGAAGTAGATGTGCGGTAAACCTGGAAAGGGGAGACAAGGTACAAGTCACCATGCCAAAGCCATATATCAAATATAAAATCATTTCTTCCAGTAGAAGCTGAGATATCTGTTACGAAAATGTGAACGGATGGACAAGGTAATTCCAATATAGCCCCCTCTCTATGAGTAGGGGTATAATAAAATTGCATTAAAATTTAATAAAACATAAAAAAGTTCAAATTTTGTAATTTCAATTTGGCACTTGTCCCTTTCAGTTGAGAGTTTATCTCAGAATCCATTAGAGATAGAGGAAATCTGTTGACATATATCCAGAAGTGCTCAGCAAAATCAAGTCAAAGGAAAAAATAATACTTGTCAAAATTGGATGAAAAAATAAATTCTATGTAACTTACAAGTATGTGAAATTGTGTCATTTAGAATCATTTTTGAAATAAAATAAATATTGCCTATCAGCAACCATAAAGAGATCATTTTGCAAAAAACTACATTAAAATTGGATGAAAAATGCACTAGAGGTTCAATTGAGCCTGTATCGCTCACCTCGATTAATAAAGTTGTGTTCAATCATTTTTAGCGTTTGATAAAAAATTACCGGTACTTCTATTAATTTTCTTCTCCTTCTGCCATTTAATGGCCACCATCAACTAGTTTATTGTTCTGCCATTGGAGTGCACATGTAAATTTATAGAATATTAAAATACTGACGGGTCAGTAGTATGTATATTTAAAACTATGTACAGTTCCATTTTCTAATGCGGAAGTTGGCTAACTTGTGCTTTGAAAGCAACAAGTGTTGTGGCGGCTGCTGTGTGTGTAGGTAGTGAATTCCAATCTCGGAGAGTTCTTGGGAAGAAGGAATACTTTCTATAGTCGCTGCTGCTGGATGGTACTTGGAAAGATAGCGGATGCATGTTTCTGATGGTTCTTTTTGGTGGTGGTGTATTTTGTATAGCATTTGTAACCGAGCATCACGTCTTCTGTATTGTAGTGATTTCCATTTAAGTGTGTCAAGCATGGAATCGACACTTGATCTGTTGCCTTGTCGGTTACAAACGTATCTTGACACCTCTACGCTGGACCATTTCTAGAGTATGAATATCCTTTTGTGTGTAGGGATCCCATACAGTTGAGGCGTATTCCACTATTGGTCTTACTAGTGAGGTGTACGCATTTTGTTTTACTGTTGTTGATCCGATGTTAAGGTTACGTCGTAGGAATCCTAGTGTCTTATTTGCTTTGCCGCAAATTGAGTTGATGTGTTTGGTCCAATGAAGGTTTGATGAAATTAGACAGCCCAGATATTTGGCGCTTTCGACAGATTCTAAGGTGTGTCCATGTAGACTGTAGTTTTCACATAGGGTCCTTTGTTAAATTCTTTCCCCAATTAAAACAGGACTTAAAATAAACATTAACAATTTTAGCATTGATCCCTCATTGTAAATCAACTGATGCCAAAGTAGAAAGATATGTGGTGAGGCAAAATAACATTATCACCCAGACACCATTTGCCTTTGACGGATGGACAGATAGACAGATAGACAAATCAGTGATTATATGCTCCCCCGAAACATTTTGGGGATCTCTCACTAAACTGTATGCAACAAATGACCACAAACATATACGTTATTTTTCTCTCTTCTGTCAGTGAGTGGTAATGATGTTTTATCTCCTTGAATTATTCAAATAGTGTGAAATCATGATTTTTCAAAGAGATTAATTAAATTTTATTATCCAGAACATTTTATAGTGTGTGAGAAAAACTCAATTCAAGTAATATTGGTAGTCACAATCTGTTCATTTTTCTATAAATATTTGCTTTGTGTGAATGGATTTTTCAGAGCAATATCGCCAGAGATGCGATGAGAATCCCATTTCGAGCAAAACATATCGTAAACAATAGTATATCTATCTAGGATTTGGTAATGTGATATCATTATAGGGTCGCATTAAAAAAAAACCAGTGATATTATGTTAATATCACACTAGCTGCTTGATAATAGATATCATCGTGTGTAAAGATTCAAAGGAAAATGAACAAATCATTTATAAACTGAGCATTTGTTCCAAATTATGTTTTAAACTACACTGTAGATTGACCAATACAATAATACATAATAAATACAGTACTTCTCTAATCATATAAAATACTAACCTAATCTAAGAGTCATAGGTCCAATAGGAATGTCGTGATGAACTGGCCTCATTAATTTTAAGGTCTGTCTTGGAAAATCAACCTCACCTTTTATTACAAGATCAAAACTTTTCAAAATATTTGTTGCATCACCAAGCACTTTGTCAATAAATTCTGACAACTGAAATTAAAAGAATTTTGCATATAATTTATTCTACTAACAATTGCATAGCACATTTCAACATAACCATTTTTAAGAAATATGTAATTTTTCCCCACAGACCCTTTCCACCTTTTACCTAAATAATTTTCAATTCCATCATTTGCTCATACGACAAGATTTTAAACTCATTTTGTCAAATTATGCCTTATTTGTTGTCACAGGCTTCCAAAAGCCTGTATTGCTCACCAGATTTATAAAGGCAATGAATAAACAAATGTTAAACTTAATTCCTCAATGGTCAACTTGGATTTCAGATAAGCACCAACATCACAAGACTGGTAGGGATTTACCCTAGTGTCATTTGTGGATTGATTGGCTTAAATGTGTGAAATGATTTTTGAGAATCTGTTTCTATGGAGGCTGTTGGATTGTAAATCAGCACCAACAAAACAAATTTTGTAGAGGTCTACCCTAGTATTATTTAATATTTATCCATGATGTGGTTTAAATATTTGAAATGGTTTCTGAGAAGAAGCTGTTTGTAATTATTCCCATGGGGTCGTAGGTTAAGATAAGTTCTATGATGGCAGCCATCTTTGATGTTTAATAGAACTAGTAAGGAACTATCAAAGAAATATTTTTGACAATATCTTAATTTAATCTTCCAAGCAGGTTTCTGAAATGTTTGTCATCCAGAATGCATTACTGGCCTTGAATTACAATCACAACTAAAGACCCAAACTTTGTAAATTACCACCTAATAAACAGTCCAGTCAACTTTGTACATTTGTTTGACACTAGATTTCATTTTTTTTTTTATCAAAACCAGCCAAAGTAGCATATTTGGCAAAATTAAGAATTTTACAGAAAAACTGCTATAGAAATGTTTATCATATGCCTACAATTTCAAATTTCAGCCAAGAAATGTTTATCATGTACCTACAATTTTAAGCTTCAGTCACTATCTTCTAACAAATAAAAATATCAAAAAAGTTTTGGCTATTAGAAGTGTTTTCCCAGCAGGATCCCGATGAAATCCTGGTAAAATTGGTGGGATAAACGTCTGAAGTCTGGATCCCGTTCGGGATAAATATCTGAAACTGGGATCCCATTCGGGATAACTGTCTGAAGCCGGGATCCCATTCCGGTTGAAACAGGAAAACAGAAACCAGAATTCTGTGGAGTTTATTTTTTTTTAAATCCCGGAATTTTGTGTATTTTTTTTCTTCAATCGCTGAATATAAAATATATCCTGAATGCTTCCTTAAAACAAAGAAAAGCAATAAAAATAATGCACGATATAAAGATTTTTTTTATTTCATGTCCTTTTCTAAAATATTGTGGACTAATGCCTTTTTGAATGACAATTAACATGATTTCAAACAGCAAAACATCAGAGTAAATGATTATTACAAAAGGTCATCTTTTCTTTTCACTTAACACAAGGATGTATATAGAAACGTCGTTGCTTAACATATGCTTGAGGATGTTTGATTCTGAAAGTCAATGTAATTGGATCTTTCTCTGGAGTTTTCAATGAAATAATGACATTGATTTTCTCAATCAGTAATAAATACAACAATGTCTGTTCCATGAAAAATTAAATTATTAAAACTGCATCAAAATTGACAAAAATAAAAAATTACTCTACAAATATATTGTATAAACCCCTGTCTGCTCCTTTCTCTTAACCAGGGTCATGGCCAGAACATTTGTAATAACATAAATATTGTAATACTGTCTATTTCAATAAGGATTGTTCCATTAAAACATATGAGGTACCCGGGGACGGCAGTTTAAAAAAAATATATGGGTGGTTTAGCCTAGCTGAGAAATCAATAATTCTGTGGTATGTGGTTGTCCTGTATAAATTGCTTCTATGGGCTGTTGGGTCAGGAAAAGCCTTGGTGTTTTATTTTTTCTGCCAAACTAAGATATGAAGAAGATTTTTTTGAAAGAATCTCTAGAATACTTTATTTTTTTGTAATGTGTTGGCGCTCGAATCGTAATGTCGTCATCGTTTCCGGTCAACCGCGTTTGGCTCTGTGTGTTAGTCATACACATAGAATTCGAGTTACCTCCCTTCGAAAACTATGGCGGATGTTGATGCTGTCATCCCTATTGTCACATGCAGCGTGGAATCGGTGGCACTGTGGGCCTCCAAACTAGGCCCTACATTTTCAGATGTGTTACTAGGTAAGGAGAAGTTATGAAATTAAAGAAACAATCACTGAAACAATTCCAGCTCTTGTTTATTTTGTTCACGGTGTCAGAATGTCAACACGTCACTTGTATGGTGCCAGCTACAACTTTCAGTACACTGTGGCCTGTCCTTCACGTTTTTCGTATCTCATAAAAGATGAAAAGCAGGCTTAATACATTTCATGAGATCCAAGCTATATACTTGTGTATTCCCTCAGAAAATGTAGAATCTTGGCATTTCCCAATCTGGATCCTGGCATATTCTGAACAGGATGAAACAGGATCCCAGTATATTCTGATCGGGATACTCTTCTTAGCCGGGAATCCCGGCAGAGTCTAGTGGAATTCCAGTATATTTTGCCGTGATTTAATTGGGATCCCGCTTCTTTTTCCTGGAATCCCGGTATATTCCAATCAAAACCCCAGTGGGATCCCAGTATATTTTTACGAGATTTATTCGGGATCCTGCTTCTTTTTCTGGGAATCCCGGTACATTCCAATCAAAATCCCACCATATCCCAGTGGGATCCCAGTTTATTTTGACCAGGATTTATATTGGGATCCCGCTACTTGGCCGGGATTCCCGAAATTTTATCCCAGTGGAATCCCACCGGGATCCCAGCTTCATTTTCTCTTGGGTTTACCAAGTGAATGGAATCGGTCACATTTTCAAGATCGATGATCATTATACTGACATAAATTGATGATCGATCATTGGTGACAATTACCTACTAAATGTATTTACTGACTATAATTAAATGTAGTTGTTGAA
>MJUT01019756.1:92271-112173 GCA_002080005.1 Gigantidas platifrons | reverse complement strand
CCTTAGTAATATTACAAATCGAGCACTCCTTGTTTTTAGGAATGCCAAGCAGCTTGCTACTTCCTCTTCCTAATGGTTTAACTTTGTTAATGAACCCAATATTATGTCGCAGTAAATATGGCATGTCAATTTTTTCGGTATATAACACCTCAATATGAACATTATGATCGGCAAATACGTGGTATCCATTTCCCGACCATTTCAAAAGCATAAATGGATTGTCGTATATATTCAACCTTAATAATCTGTCACGACAAAAGATATCAGTTTGTGAATTCATTGGTGTCAACAGAACTGTTACATAGTGCGCATGATAATGACAGTAAAAATCCACGAAATACAGGTTACAGTTGTAGTGAAATAGTTCCAAAGCATTAATGTGTAGTCTTATTTCACCGAAATACGAGTTCAGCGGTGGTTGATGTGTCCGTAGATCTAGAGATGTGCTGAAGAAAAGACCATTAATGTTCCCATTAATTATAGAACATGTGTCGCCATTAAGGTCCTTCTTGTACGGATACATCACCCCATTATCCCGCTCAAATATCCAATCAAAATATGACCTTGGTTTATTCCTGTATAGATACTTGATTGGGTGAATGCCTCTATTTCTGGTGTTTTTGTATTGGACTGCCATTTGGTAGAGCTTGTTATAATCTGCTTTGGTAAAATCTGTAAAATACATTTGTATATCGTATAACGTTGTGACACATCCATGATATTGTATGTGGTCTGTATTGAAATAATATATGTTACGATGACCTTGTATACTATCTAATATTTAGATAATGGTCGAGACCATCATCTCTCTTTAATAGAACTGTTTTACAATGAGCAATGGTTATCGTGCTTGTTTAGAATGTGGATAATTGTGGATTCGTCGAGTAAAATCAGTGACTATAAAATTAGTATTTACTGCTTTAGTGCATAACCAAGCCACTTTCAGAATAAAAGATTTATTGACTCAGGAGTCAGGATAATGATGACAAGTGTAGCTACAACTCCACATACGGACAGCTAGTTTAATGAGCTAACGTGGTGGCCCAGGATTAAGGATGGCGTGAGCATCACTTCATCAAACATTTATTTGTCCTGGCCATAGATATAGCTAAAACTATCATTCGGATATAAACATCAATCACTTACTCAATAGGGCTGGTAATCTACACATATTTTCAAATAGATGCACATCATTATCTATACTTTGCACTTTGATAACAAAATAATATTGGTACTCACATGCTTTGAATTCAATATGGTTGCTAAACTTAACTCGATCAAATGTAAGAATATTTGAAGCTGTAGATGTGTCATTCTGTCTTGTAACTGTTAACACACGAATGTAGTAAGTTCGAGACGGTACGAATTGGAAGGGGAATGCGAATTCCTGACCTTGATCGTAGTTGAAAAATAAAAATATTCGGCTGTTGTCTTCTTGAAGAAAAACTATTTTTGCGTGAAAGTTCATGGACGTTGTTAACGATAATCTATACCAAGATGGAGGTCTGTGAATTAAACCAATGGCGACCGATTTAATCTGAAAATTTAATTAAAAAATGTTGATATATCACAAACAATTTCGTACATTTTCTATTGTCACAGATATCATCTTATCATCAAAATGTAACAGGCAATCAGTAAGTGACGCACGCTTAATAGTCAAATCAATTTGCTACGAAAGCCCAGAAGGAGCATTCGAAATTCGAGATTCAATATCTGAAATTCGAGATTCGAAATTCAATATCCTGATTAACCAATGGGTGTAAAGATAACAAACTGATGTTCTTTCTGAGCAATTAAATGCCGTTTAACAAGTTACTGCACGAGTAATTAAAACAATCAATGAAAATGACAATTTCGTCAATATAGCAGTTCACTGTAATGAAGAATATTTTTTCATGATTGAAAATTATTGCACTCTCTGTGAACTAGGAACGATATTGTTATATTATTATGTCTTCAGTCCAAGCTGTAGCCACAATTTCATCTCTGCAAATTTATGGTTATATATATATATATAAAACTATCATCACACGCTGACAAATCCGAAGTAGAAGATGGGTCAAAGGGGTGTCCCATATTATTTTGCCAAAATTTATAATTTTTACTTCACAAATTATGTGTCAGTTATCAATAAATTTCATATATGTTACATGACCAAAAGACAATAGTAATTTTAGATTAATTAGTGCCGTTATATTTTCGTTTGTTAGAATCTTTTTTATATAGTAGAGTAGAAATCAAAGTGAAGAACCAAATAGACAATATTTTTATCAATGGAAAGTGGCGAAGATCATTGCAGGATGTACGTGTTATGCGGGGCGCAGACGTTACTAGTGACCACTATCTAGTAGTAGCAAACATCAAGCTAAAACTTAAAAAGTCGTCTACTCATGTAAATGTGAAAAGAAAATTCGATGTTGGTAAATTACAGGAACCAAAAATTCAACAAGAGTTTAAACTGGAAATAAAGAACAGGTTCCAGCTATTAGAAAATATAATCACTGAGGATACAGACACCATACCAGTAAACGATGAATGGCAGCAAATACACAAGATCTACACAGAAGCCATTGAAGAGGTACTAGGATTTAAAAAGCAAGTACACAGAGAATGGATAACACCTGAAACTTGGAAATTGATTGATGAAAGAAAAGTTGTGTACAACAAAATATGTCAAACACACTCTGAGAGAATTAAAGAAAAACTAAGAACAAAATATACAGAATGCAGCAAGAAGGTAAAGACAGCAACACGTAAAAGCAAAGAGGGATTTTATGGAAGACCTAGCAAGAGAAGCAGAAAGTGCAGCTTCAAATCAGAGAATGGGACAGATTTACCAAGTAACTAAACAATTAAGTGGGAAAAAAGCTCAAGTAAACATGCCAATAAAAGACAAAAAACAACAATACACTAACAACAGAACGTGAACAATATTTAAGATGGAAGGAACATTTTCAAGAAGTTCTTAACCGAAAAGATCCAGATGAATTTGCAATTATTCCTGAAGCACCCATGGATCTAGAAATAGATACAGATCCACCTTCAAAACTAGAAATACAGAAAGCCATTAAAAGTTTGAAAAACAAGAGGGCACCTGGTACAGACCTAAATGCAGAACTTTTTAAGATAGATCCAGTTCTTGCAGCGGATACATTACACCCACTATTCCACAAAATATGGGAAAAAGCTGTTATACCTAACAATTGTTCTGAAGGTAACATCATAAGAATACCAAAATCAGGAGCCTTGACTAACTGCAACAACTGGAGAGGAATCACTTTACTATCCATTCCGAGTAAGGTCTTCTGCATAGTTTTAATATCAAGAATTATAGATACTGTAGACAAGAAACTACGACAAGAACAAGCTGGGTTAAGAAAAGGTAGAGGTTGCATAGACCACATATTTGTCCTCAGAAACATCTTAGAACAGTGCCATGAGTGGCAGAGAAAACTACTTGTTAATTTTGTAGATTTTGAGAAAGCCTTTGACAGCCTACACAGAGACAGTCTATGGGAAATTTTGAGAAACTATGGAATACCAAGTAAGATAGTGCAACTCATCAAGCAGTTCTATACAATTTTCGCATGCACCATCAACTCTGAAGCTGACACTAGTTTCCTTGTAAAATCAGGAGTAAGACAGGGATGTGTTATGTCAACTGTGCTCTTCATAATTGCAAATGATTGGGTAATGAGAACAACCCTAACAGAAGATAACACCGGACTGAGATGGACACTATGTACCACACTAGAGGATACAGATTATGCTGATGATTTAGCGCTATCATCGCATACTGAAGACCATATGCATGAAAATACCAAAAAGTTAGAAGAACATGCTAGAATGATTGGCCTTAAGATTAATGCCAAGAAAACAAAATTAATATACCTCAACACAGAGAGATTGCCAGTCACATTTGTAGACGGGAAACAACTGGATACAGTAGACTCCTTTAATTACATAGGAAGATGTATAACAACGGAAGGTGGAGCTGAAAAGGATATAAAGGTCAGAATAGGAAAAGCTAGATCTGAATTCATCAGATTAGGCAACATCTGGAAGAAAACAGCCTTTTCAAAGAAGACCAAGCTTAAACCTTATAACAGCTGTATACTATCTGTGCTGGAGAATGAATGATAAAGACATCAACATACTCTCTCCAGCTTCCATAACACCTGTTTAAGAAAGATAATGAAGATATTCTGGCCGAACAAAATCTCCAACAAAGACCTGCATGACATCACAAACACCAAGGACATGGAGGAGACGTTGTTGATTAAAAAAATATGGATATGGCTTGGTCATGTTATACGCAACTCATCTGAAGACATGATTAATGTAGCCCTAAGATGCACACCAGAAGGGAAAAGAAAAAGAGGAAGACCTAAAACAACATGGAGGCGCACCATCGAAAATGAAATAAAGGAAAGAGGATACACCTGGGACACAATAGAAAGAAAAGCCAACAGAGAAGAGTGGAGGAAACTTGTCCTTGCCCTATGTGCCATGAGACATAGCAAGGACTAAGTAAATACGTTTTAAATTTTAGATTGAAATATTTTTGTTTTTCACATGTTATTTTTTATCGTTCATTTCGTTAAACATATTAAATTTTGATTTAGAGATAAGATTATCGTGTTTAAAATTAAGTAACACCTTTTATTTACAACTTGTCAGGGTTAACGGGTTTCCTATTTTTATTATACCATCATCGAGGTCAAAAGTTCAAATTGTAGCCTCCATTGCAGTAATTAATGACTTTCATTGTCTCTGGTCTCAATCTAAATGATAGCTGTGAAATTTTATAATAGACTGTGAAAGTGAGAGAGTCTAGTCAGTTTTGTATTGTAATTTAATCGAGAAGTAATTATAAGGTTTTGTAATCGTTAATCGAAAAAAAAGTCGAAGTTTGGTCATCGTAATCGAATGGTAAAGAACGTTTTGAGATTGTGAAAACATTAACTGTAAATATTAAATTTGCATATCGAATTACAATCGTTTGTTATACATCGTTAAAATATAACATTTCCACTGCAACATATCGTTTGACCCCGCAACATTACAATCTTGCTGAAAATGACAAACTATAATTTTGTACATATTTGTGTGAACGTTTGAATGCATAAATTACTGTGCTGTGTTTTTCACCTTTTTTCGGAATTTTCTTGAGGATGGATGTCTTTAAACTCCCTTAGCATGTTCGGTACGTCTAAGCACCGCCAAGCAGTCCTTGGTGCACCAAGGACATGGAGTATTGGATTTCTTTACTTATTGTTAGCATATAATGATTGAATATGAATGTACTATAACGGTTTATGTAAAAATCCCAACGAAATTAATTAGGAAATGAGGTTTTTATTCATTCTCTTTGATATGCCGACAATAACCGGACCGTGTTACATCTTGAAAGATATTCGCACAGCATGTGATTGTGATCTTCGGTAATAAACAAAACAAAAAGATGAAAAGAATTCTGCAATGTCTATAAATGCATGTAAAAAAAATACAATAGATTTTTTTGTTTTTGAAAGAAGGTAATGATAATTAATAATATATATATGTTGTGTACAAGTTGTGATTTTGTACATGTTATAACATGTACAAAATAATTGTACATGTTATAACTTGAACAATGCAAAAATACAAGTTATAACATGTACAAAATTAGGTCGTACATGTTATAACAAGTACAAAATATTGCTTAAAAATGGCTTTAACTTGTACAATATATGAAAATAAATTTAGATCTGAAGTAATGAAGAGCAATAATCAAAAGCAAAAGAAACATAATATACAGCATGCATAAATTACCACATTTTGTACTTTACTATTCCAGAAACCAGCTGTGCTTACTTGTTGCTACATGACAAAGACATATGACACCTAGAGTTACACATAACTTTTAACCTTCGACATTTACACCTACCAGACTTACAATTTCCTTTCTTTCATTGCCAATGTACAAAACCTTGCCCTCCACTCAACGATATCTTACTAACTATCTCTCTCACACTCATATCACTCACTGGGACTTAAGACACATCTAAAGTGGCATTTGCAACAAATTGAACCTGATTTCTACTCATATATCCTTTTATTTGTCCAACTTTAGTACCAATCTTATAGCCACCATGTTCATTTACATTCATCACAACACCTTTTATGTTTCTCTCGTCGGCAGGGCCTCTATCAACAGACGGAATTGGAATGATAACATTGTCACCGTTGGAGAGAACAGTTACTTTTGTTTTTGTGTTCTTTGTCAAGGAATCGGCTTGCACCTGTTGGCCAGATAGGGCCCTCTTTCGTGCACGTTTGATGTCAATATTTGCAATTTCAGACAAACCCTCACTGGAATCAACAGGAGGAATATCATTCCCAGAAAGTGCCCTCTTACGAGGATTTATGCAAGAAGGTGTCATGGCGATACCAGCTTCATAAACACAGCTTAATTCAATGACCATGGTTTCTGTTTCTAATTCTATGTGGATCTATTGTTGTCTGTTGAATTATGTGCAGTCATATATATTGCCTTCTGAGTAGAAACTCACAATTATTATTCAACAAGTGAAATAATATTCATTGACTACACAGGTGTGTCTTAAAAGAATTAAGTAATTATAAAAACTGCTCAACTTATCATTAACTGTATCAAAAATAAAAAAAGAGCAAAAACTAAAACAAAAATTAATAAAAAAAAATATAAAATTGATGATAATAAGATCCCAGATTAATGAAATGTTGTTGTGATAATGGAAGCGTATCCTTTGTTCTTTATTTTTCAAATATTGTACAAGTTAAAGTCATTTTTAAGCAATATTTTGTACATGTTATAACATGTATAAGCTACTTTTGTACATGTTATAACCTGTATTTTTGGATTGTTCAAGTTATAACATATACAGTTTTCTTGTATATGTTATAACTTGTACAAAATTGCAACATGTACACGACATATATATATATAATATTACAAGTGAAAAGTGAAAAAATTGCTGACTTAGCCCTAAAATCGTTTTGATTGATTTATGCAAGTTCGAACTTTTCCAAATATTTTGGAGTTGACCTCAAAACTATACTTATCGTTCCCAAAGAGCAAAATTTCAATATTGATATTGATATTGTCGCAATTATTAAGAAGTGTTCTTCTTTCATTCAGGTATAAAGGACATTCCAGAAAATAATTATGGCATCTTCAAAAGAACACCGCAATTACATTTAAAATTATTTATTATATGTATTTTTGACAGATCGGCATTGAGTGAGCTGCATTGGTGTCTAAGTCTAGCATGTAATATATTTAATTTCCGTGGGCCTTCATTATAATACTTTGGGGTTTTATAGATATCAACTTTCACTTTATTTTTAAATGAAGGCAAGATAGACATGGTAGTGTTATCTATGAAATTAGATTACATTTTATTAGATTTTGTATTCTGGTTCGCAAATATGGAATGATTTACCTATGGAAGTGAAAAGCTGTAAAACACTTTCTTCATTGAAAAGTAAATGCTAAGAACATTTTCTATCACTATAAAGTTGTTGTGCTTTATATGTAAATATCAGTTTGTTTAGTTTTCTCTGAAATGTCTGTTTAGTTTTCTCCAAATGCTTGTATATTTGATATTTAAAATTTTTGTACATATTGATGCTATTTTGAGGACCCTCAGGGAGATTAGCTCTTGCTAATGGGGTTATGCTCTTGAAATAAAGATAATTTATTTATTTATTTACTACGTAGTACACTTTCAAAATACCTTGACAATCTTCATTATCTACTGTGTACACATAAATCAGCATTCATCGATCTCCATAAGTTTTCCCGCGAAAAGTGGATTAGTCTATTTGAAGTAGGGTCTAAGCCCTCAAATAAAAATAGTGTTCTATATTCGGTATAGCTTATTAGGATTAAAGCATGCATAAGTTATAATAAAACATGTGAAAAATATGTGCAAGAAGTGAAAAAAGAGTATATTTTACATTAATCGATGGATTTCAGCAACTTATAACATCCTGTTTCACCCCACTGAAACACATATGGGAAATTCCGAAATTCCAGCGCTTGAGGTGCCCCAAAGGGTAAATTCTTGTCTTTAAGCAGCATGATAGAAACTTTTTACTGAAACATAAACACAGGCCTCTTTCAATTAAATTTGAAAGATTTTTTGTCATTGTAACCCCGTTGACAGTTGCCTAACAAGAGTCCACAAGTCGTCCACGTGTCACAGTTTAGAATAATCCTTCAGGACCTCACAGTGACACACTTTAGTACGTTCTACCAGTTAATTCTTAATAATGTTGTTTAACAATGCATGCTAAAGTACAGAAGATAGAAACCAGATGTCAATTTTCTGTTTACAATATGGTGAATGATATCTTGAAAGTAAAAGTTCACAGCGTTACAAAATTATTAGTGATAAGGATTGATCAAGTTAATCTCTTTCTTGAGAATAAACAGTTAAAGATAAAATGTCAAAACACTATAATATTTATCACTAAACAAAAATTGAGTAATTTACAAAAATATATAAACATAGTTTATTAGAATAACTGACATAAAATACATGTAACATACAGAGCAAAATCACATAAGGATTCAGAAACAAGCTTAGAGCTTACAGTTTTGTAGCAATATCGATACCATAATTGAATTTTTGGGGCCGTAGCTATAATCCAACAGTCCGATAGTCCGATAGTTACCTTGTGTCGACATTGCTTTTTAACTTAAATACTCCTTGATAAAGGGCGGGGGACACTGGTACGCAAAAGTTATGTATAATATACATAATGTATTTCACATCAGACTATCTCTATTTTTGAAACAACTTGATATGAATGAAGAGGACATTCTAAGAATTACTGATCAATTACTATTAAGAAGAAGTTTTATTTTGGAAATTGTACTCAGTTTTATATATCTTGGTACTATTTTGTTAATTTTGTTTACAAATATTTGTCTTTGCAGTTCATATCCTGGACAATGTATAAGGAAATGTTCTTCATTTTCAATTTTTCCAGATTTACACACAGTACAAAATCTTTCTGATGTAGGAATTTTTTTATGCCTTCCTCTTTCTATCATTAGTAAATGGGCACTTGTGCGAATTTTAGAAATTGCAGCCCTCTCCGAAATATTAACTAAACTATCAACATATGAAGGTCTTTGTCCCGTATTGTAGAAAGTTCTAAAGAGGTTATGTTTAGTAGATTGACAAATATTGCTATTTTGATTTTGTAAATTTTGATCTTTTATTCTCTGCTTTATATTTATCAGTTGATGTTTAAAATTCACATTATTGTCAAAAATATATGAATAACCAAGGCTATGGAGTAAATATTTTGCTTTCTTAATCCATGGGTTTGAAGTTTTTGTAGCATTATATATTTGATATATTAAGGTGTTGTCTGATAAAAATATATGATCTAGAAAATTTATACAAGGGGCATGAATTAAATTTTTAAGAGGAAGTCGAGCTAGTTCTGCTCGGCAAGCATCATTTGAGGCTTTGCAATTTACTCCAAGAGTTTCTTTTATAAATTTCAAGTGGAGCTTTTCGAAAGGGTCAGAGTCCTTTAAGGAACAAAAGGCAACCCAGATTTCACTACAGTATAAAAAAATTGGCGAAATTAAACAATCAAAAAGTTTTTCTATTAATCTAGCTTTTCGTGCTTTTTCCATGATGAAGGATTCATGTCCTTGGTGCACTTTTTGTGTCCTTGGTGCACCACGGACTAGAAAATCGCTAATTTTCAAGTTATTATAATTCATAACTTTACCAACATTTGTCACTTGAATCTACCGTCTATGAGTTATCATAGGTTAAAACCTGGAGCTGATAAAATGAAGGATTCATGTCCTTGGTGCACCAAGGACTAGAAAATCACTAATTTTCAAGTTATTATAATTCATAACTTTACCAAATTTTATCACTTGCATTTACCATCTATGAGTTATCATAGGTTAAAACTTGGAGCTGATAAAATGAAGGATTGATGTCCTTGGTGCACTTTTTGTGTCCTTGGTGCACCAAGGACTAGAAAATCGCTAATTTTCAAGTTATCATAGTTCATAACTTTACCAAAATTTGTCACTTGAATCTTCTGACTATGAGTTATCATCGGCTAAAACTTGGAGCTGATAAAATGAAGGATTCATGTCCTTGGTGCAATTTTTGTGTCCTTGGTGCACCAAGGACTCCTTGGTGGTGTTTAGACGCACCCATTCCTACTGCCTGACTGATCAAGCTACGGAGACTCAACGACTCATTTATACAAGTAAACGTGGCAAAACCAGAGAGGGTTTGGGGGAAATATGGATGCCGGTTTCCCACAAACCCAGATTTGTTTTTTTCCCATAAAATGAAAAACGTCAATAGACATTCCCATCAATGGAATATTGGTATCAAAATCATCATATGTCTTCATCCGAAACATAGCAATCAAAATCAATACACGACTTTTCGAAAAACATCCTTGGGACTTTGTTTTTTTTATTTAAAAGGGGTAGGTCGACTCAAAATGTATTAAGAGATTCTGTATAAAGCCAAACAAAGATCTAAAATATAAAAGGGGTGGTATGGATCACCTTATCTCTCCTCTCTTGGTTTGCCTTAGACAGGTTCAATGCGTCTTACATCTTGAGGTATAATAATCATATTGTAGGTAAATTGTGTGGATCAAATAAGATGTTACCTCATTTCAGGTTTAGCATATTTTTTTCTCAAGAATAGAAGCAGGATAGTGTAAAAAAAAAAACCTGGAGAAGGTATAACAGAAGGTGCTTTCATTTCTACAATCATGGTTTTCTTTTTATTATCTATCATTTGAAATAATTTTCCTGATAAGTGCATTGAGCTTATACCTAAGTCATCAGGCATAGGGTCATTCAAAATATTTTCGTAATTATCTGACTCCTCGTGTAATTTAAAAACATAATTTTATTTCATCATTGTTATCATTATACGATAAAACTAAAGCTAAGTTGATCAACAACACACTATTCCAACATATGCACTATATATCATAGAATGTTTTAATGTTTTCACTGTTTACTTTTGTTTAACTAGTCTGGTTTAATTATTGTATGTGTCTGTTTCATCAACATATTACCTAGTATATAAAATCCGGATATAGAACTACCGTATAAACTCAGTAAATAAAATATGGAACCGACCCATAGGATAAGACACTGACCCCGGACAGGAGAAAGATCGATGGATAATGTGATACTATGTCCTTTCTCGTAGCATCTTCATACTAGTACATGTTTTAGCTCAGTAGTTGATTTTTGAAATGCAATCATTATTATTGACTTTTATTGTAGTCCTACATAAAATAATAGTTTATTATACATGTACTTGTAGTTGAATCTTGATGTATTTTCATAAAACGGAAGATGTAAACACACAGAAAGTAAAACAATTAAAAACACAAAAAGTTTATCTAACAATTAATAGAAAAGCAACACCGGCTACATGTATATGTATGTATTTATTAGTTACATTTGTATGAGTTGTGAACTACAAAGTTATATATAAAAATATGACGATATTATCCCCGGCCTGAAAATTATACCAACTTGTGATTTGCTAAAACCCCGGGCATAAAAAACCCATATTCCCGGGTGTTGCTAGGCCATATTACTGGGTGTAACTAGCCATTTAAGCAATAACAGGTTATTATAATTTTCAAAACGGGGATACTATTAACATTGTGTCTACGAAATGACCCAAAAAAAAAAAAAATAACACACTGTTGGAACAATTCCAACATTCAATCGAATAAACATAGAAACAGAGGTCAAATCGATACCTATAGCAAACACATTCCACACTCTTCCCTGGCTTGGTACGGGCACTTTTATAAAAAGTGGCGGGGTTATTGAAATATAAATATATAACATTTTAGTAGGAATATTCAGTAAATAAATGTTAGTACCTTTGGTTCCAATACAATGGGTAAATAGTCTTTTGTATATTTTGTCAACTTCATCTGTAAATTTGTGTCGGTGATGCCATCTGTAATACAATGTACAATTTTATCAAAGTGGTGCTGTAATTAACTGAACTGTTGACTAACATTGTTCACGTTTATTACTGAAATCAACTTGCATGTATATAAGTATAACAACATATACTGAATCGTGGTGCTGTAATTAACTGAACTGTTGACTAACATTGTTCACGTTTATTACTGAAATCAACTTGCATGTATATAAGTATAACAACATATACTGAATCGTTCGAATTAAATGTCAAACCCCTAGTGTGCTTAAACTGGACGGTAATAAAAATGAAAAGACAAAAAACGCTCGTTTATTACACATATCTATGTTGATGTTTATGAACATCAGCCTGTTTCTGTGATTAAGATGGAGACGAAGCCGAGAGCGACATTTATAGGGTTATGGTTATACTGTTTAACGCCACTTCCAACTATATTTCAGCTATATCATGGCGATCAGTTTAATTGGTGAAGGAAATCGGAGTGCACAAAGAAACCCACTGACTTGCCGCAAGTCATTGACACACTTTATCACATAATGTTGTATCGAGTACACCTCGCCATGAGCGTGATTCGAGCTCACATCTTTAGTGGTAATAGTCATGATTGCACAGGTAGTTGTGAAACCAACAACAATACGACCACTACCATGACAGTGGTCGTTATGGGAAATACTGGTAATGAATATTTTGATGACACTTAAAACAACTCTGCCAAGAAGAGTTTTAAGATACCAAAGGCGCAATCAGAATCCGTATATCGAAGAAGAATAGACAACACAGTGGCCAAAAGAAAAAATACATCAGTACAAACAACGATCGATCTACAAAACATACATATAAAACTAAATATCGAGTAACACGAACCCCACTAAGGACCGGGGGTGAACTCAGGTGCTCCGGAAGGGTAAGCATTTCCTGCTCCATCAGTGGCACACGTCGTGTTAATCTAGTTACAAACCCGGTAATGAGTCGTGAATGAAGAAAGGACAGGGAAGTGCTTACGACGAGTGGAACATATCCGTCGTCATTTGTGACACATATATTCCATAACGGTCAACCAAGTCATGGTGGCTACCGTACAATTTTCGAAGTGATGACTTCAGCATGACTGAAAGGAACCCTTGGTTCAGTAGCGTCCTTGTTAGCAGCAACCCTCTATCAAGGAAATCCTGTTAGAAACCACAAGCTCTGGAATATCGTATCATCTGAGAGATGCATACCCCATTTGCAGGTGTTGCTGGAGTATTGCTACATATAAATGGGAAGTTCACAATGGGAAAATTAAAATCATCTCTTTGTCGTAAAGTTTCGTTCTTAACTGCCCCTCACTGTCGATTCGAAGTGTAGGTCAAGGCATGAAGCAGACCTATCTGTATCTATGGTCTCCTTTATTTCAAGCTCAATGGGATATATGCGATCAACGAAATCACCAAACCTAGAATTATTTAGTGAAAGGACATCATCTATATAGGGAAACGTGAAATTAAAGGATCGGGCTAGCTTCTTTTCGTTTTTCTTCAGAAGCCCTTCTATGGAGCCTGCCTCATACGAATAAAGGAACAAGTCGGCGAGAAGAGGAGCACAGTTTGTACCCATAGGTATGCCGACTGTCTGTTGAAAAACACGTCCACCAAACATAACAAATATGTTGTCAATCAAAGACTCGAGCATGTTGATGATATTAGTTTCAGAGAACTTTTTGGTAGAATCAGATTGGTGTTTTACAAAATAAGATATGTCTCTTCCTATCACAAGGTATTTGTATCTACGTTGACCATTATTTTTTATGAAACACAGTTGGACCAACTCCCTTAATTTGTCCTTCAGCTTTGAGTGAGGAATATTCGTGTAAAGAGTAGAGAAGCCAAATGTTTTAATGCTATTTCAGGAGGAGAGGGACCTAGATTGTATGTACTCTAACAGATCTTTAAAGTTCTTCGGAATCAACATCTTATTCATGCCACCCCTCGAGTAGCTAGTGTCACAGTAACTCTGAAGCCCAGTTTTGACCACCGATATAATACATGTTAATAATTTGGAAAGAGGTTTCGTGGAGCATTTGGCAGACCCAGCAATATACCGCTGTTTGAAAGGACACTTGTGTAATTTAGGAATCCAGTAGAGTGATGGTAGATCCAGTTCTTCATCTGTGGTTGAAATTCCAAAGGAACATAAAACATACCTATGATTGTCCAGGATTTCCTCTTTCTTAAGTGTCGTCGGGGCATATGTAGGGTTGCCAAGTGAATTGTCAATACCTAATTTAATAATCAAGCAGTCTACGCAATGTGATTCACACACAAAAACAATATTGGTATGGGCTTTGTCGGCGGAGACAATGACATTTTTGTCATGAAGGAAAAACAGGTGCTTAGCAACATTTGGATCTTTAAAGATTGATGTAGAGCGAGTGCTCATAGACCGACTGAGTGTTTTAATTCTATTCTGTGTAAGCGACCTTACCCTCTTCACCCATTCAGAAAGAGTATCTAAGTCCTCCTTTTCACATTTTGCCCATTGTCTGGCATAATCCTCGACGGAATCCATAAGTATTTTAAGGTTATGTTTCCAGTTTATGGATTTAGTTTCACGATATGTTGGCCCTTTGGCGAACACGTCTCGTAGATATAGCAGTTAAAACATGGCCAGTCGGACTATATATGACTGGGGAACTTGCCCAGGTGCAATAAGGAGGCTTAGATTTGAAATAGTTAATACTGAGATCACGCAACACGTGTTTGTAATTAAATTTTGTTGACGCTATTGGTCTGGTACAAGCATACGATACGATAGGCATGGACTGATTCTTAAAATATGGGGGAATTTTAGATTTGACGGAATTGAGATGAAGGATATTGCCTAAGTTAATGCCATCAAGACCTTTGTTGGCAAAGGACAGTTTCAGAAAGGAACGTTTGTCTATTGCATCTTTCTTAATACCAACAGGTTTGAAAAGTCTGTGACCGGCAATATCCAAGACGATTGCTGTAAGTTTGTATTCATTTGAATTCGGATTTGTAACATTGTTTACCAAACATGAGTTGAACAAGGCATGTAGTTTTGAAAGTGGTAGTGAAAATAGTTTCGAGTGAATGTGATGCATACCCAACGGTTTCTGCATAAATTGTAGAAGGTAATTTAGTGAAACATCTTGAAAATATAAGATATACAAATTACAAAATCAGGCGGCCTAGCTGATTGATCGAGAACAATATAAATACTATAAAATTGATCGTGCTGCTTATCCGCACAGCTTTAAGGAGTGAGAACAAAGACTGATTGGAAATCATGTGTCCGAGTGGACTGACATGTCTATCCGTAGACTGTTGTATCCGTGGGCTAGCAATATATATTTCGAACTAAGAATGTTGGTCTAGTATAAATCGGACGTCATCATCATTTCGTCGAAATGTAACATGTTCTTTCAATGACATATCGTAAAAATTGCTCACCGACTTGGCGTTAAACAAGAATCACTCATTCTCATTCTAATCGTTTCGTGTTAAATTGTTGACTACAAAATGTAATTTGTTTGAAGTGTAAACTCACCCCTAATTCTCATTTTTGCATGGCACAGTACTTGTTTATATTGTCCCCTCTCTGAAGTGTAAACTCACCCCTAATTCTCATTTTTGCACAGCACAGCACTTGTTTATATTGTCCCCTCTCTGAAGTGTAAATTCACCCCTAATTCTCATTTTTGCAGAGCACAGCACTTGTTTATATTGTCCCCTCACTGAAGTGTAAACTCACCCCTAATTCTCATTTTTGCACAGCACAGTACTTGTTTATATTGTCCCCTCAATGAAGTGTAAACTCACCTCTAATTCTCATGTTTGCATGGCACAGTACTTGTTTATATTGTCCCCTCTCTGAAGTGTAAACTCACCCCTAATTCTTATTTTTGCACAGCACAGCACTTGTTTATATTGTCCCCTCACTGAAGTGTAAACTCACCCCTAATTCTCATTTTTGCACAGCACAGTTTTTGTTTATATTGTCCCCTCTCTGAAGTGTAAACTCACACCTAATTCTCATCTGTGCATGACACAGCACTTGTGTATATTGTCCCCTCTCTGAAGTGTAAACTCACCCCTAATTCTCATTTTTGCACAGCACAGCACTTGTTTATATTGTCCCCTCACTGAAGTGTAAACTCACCCCTAATTCTCATTTTTGCACAGCACAGCACTTGTTTATATTGTCCCCTCTCTGAAGTGTAAACTCACCCCTAATTCTCATCTGTGCATGACACAGCACTTGTTTATATTGTCCCCTCTCTGAAGTGTAAACTCACCCCTAATTCTCATTTTTCCATGACACAGTACTTGTTTATATTGTCCCCTCTCTGAAGTGTAAACTCACCCCTAATTCTCATGTTTCCATGACACAGCACTTGTTTGTATTGTCCCCTCTCTGAAGTGTATACTCACCCCTAATTCTCATCTGTGCATGACACTGTACTTGTTTATATTGTCCCCTCTCTGAAGTGTAAACTCACCCCTAATTCTCATCTGTGCATGACATAGTACTTGTTTATATTGTCCCCTCTCTGAAGTCTTAGTTTGTAACCCGTAAACATGTAATACATATATACATTGGTTGCTAGGCAAATCAATCATGTGATCAAACTGTGTCCTAGAATCTAACAACGCGATGCTTCTGACGAGGGTTGTACGATTGGCAGTTACGACAAGGAACCCATCAACTTGGAAATCAGTAGACCATTCGGCTTTGACCGTTCTCTTGCTTCCATCTTCAATATTTATGTCAAAAGAAGATGACATTTCTGGAAAGAATTGTTAGATATTAATATTGAGAAAGGTATGTACATGTATATGAAAATAACTCCATGCTTGAAAAGTATTGCTATTGTTTTAATGGGGGTTAAAACCGGTATCACAACACGACTGTTTTCATGTAAAATAGCCTGACATGATGATATTAGTATGAAAAAATACCACAGCGGTAAGCAGAAGCTGTAAATCGAAAGACAGACAATACAATGGCCGACAGACGAAGGACAAAAGACAAACAATAGTCCACAAAACACTATACAGAAAATGACAGATTGAGCTACACAAAGCCCACTATAACCGTTGATAAAATCAGGTACTACAGAAGGATAATCGAGTCCTATTCAACTATAGGGAGCCGTCGTGTTGCTAATGTTAAACATTCACGGGGGATTATAGTATTTAACGCCATTTTCAGCAATGTTTCAGTTATACGGAGTACCCGGAGAAAACCACCGACCTGTGACAAGTTAATGACCAACTTTATCACATACTTTTGTATCGAGTACACTTCGCCATGAACGGGAATCGAACTCACAACCTTAGTGGTGATAGACAATGATTGCACAGGTAGTTGAAAATCCAACTACCATAAACATTCAATGATAAAACATGGACGAAGAAAGAAAAACATGGTTGTGACCACGACAAACAGAACATATCCGTTTTCATCTGTGACAAATATATTCAACAACGATTTATCAAGTTATGATGGTGACCTTAAAACATTCAAAGTGATGGCTTAAACTTTGCCTCTATGAACCATTGGTTCAGTAGTTACTATGTTACCACCAACAATTGATTGTGTTAACTATAGTAAATATGTAGTATATTGTGATAAAGTCTCTTCTCTCCGATCAAGAAATATCAATGAAGTCTATACAATAGCAAATCTATAAAATAGTTGATGTGGCCGAGTGGCCTAGGGCGCTGGACATAAGGCTAATAAGAAGCGAGTGGTCCTGTTGTGTATCAAAAGTGTGGGTTCGAATCCAGGTCAAAGGAGTCTGAACATTAAACCCAAGTTTATCCAACAGTGTAAGAATTCGATTTATACATATGTCAATTTATTTTATTGTAAATGAATCAGTATACCTACATATTGTATTTATATTTCGGTCATAAAACATTGCAAAAATTTTGGCCGTAAATACCAATAAATGTTTAGTGATCTTAAGTCTATTGACATAAATCAGAATTAGTTTGAAAGTGGCATCATAGCTCTGACACTAACCCCAAGAATAAATTTCCTGAAATAAGAATGAAATATACCAGTTTTACTTCCTGGACTCTACGCATCGATCATTAGCTAGGCTTGTCACAGCGCCATCTTTTACCAACATGGTTTACTGTTTGTAAATTTGAGCATGGTTACCGCCATGATATCTATAATATATATAACTGAAATATTGCTGTGACATTAAATACCATACCCCCTAATAATAACTGACAAAACCAATTTCTAATGCACATATGTCGTTCAGAACAACAACAAATAGCTCGGCTAACTTCGGATGAAGAAGGAAGAACGAAATCGACCGAGTGATAGTTTTGCTAGACGTGTTAGTTCATAACTACCATGTTTCGACCTCATCGTGACTTCATGACTTCCAGAAATTCACACAGGTGCAGGACCAATGTGCAGGACAATATTTTAATATAGGCCAATGCAGAACATCAGAGATCATTACTGAAGAATATATAAACTGAATAGTCATATAAACCACTAGTTGATCTGTATAATACTAAGACACCAAACTAATTGAAGTTAGATCTGAACACTTGTTCCCTATTTTCTATCAGTCGTTTACTATTCACCGCGTACCAGTAAACAATCGATGGAAAATTGGGAGCAAATGCGAAGATCTTATTTTGATAAAATTGACAAAACGCCAAAGCTCCTGGTTTATTTCTTCCAAAAAGAAAAAAAACAAAAACAAAAAACAAAAAAACACAATACCGCTTGCAAGCCTAGATATCCCCTGTCCTCATTTCTACAGAATGATGTTGAATGAAGGAACTTTAAAACTGAAGAACCAACAAAAATATCCTTTGTTGTGTACAAAAACCTTTTTCAATGAAAAAAATATAAAATTGCTCCTACCTGTTTAAGCTCTAGTGGTCTGTTAAATAAATACTTTATATAGTCCTTACTGATAACGGCTGTTAATCAATTTACCAGGATGCATTTGTATTTTTAGAAAATCAGACATCTCCATAACTTATTGGGTCAATATTTAAATAATATGGTAGAATGATTTCATGTCGTAACTTATCTTTTATTTACATACATTATGTTACATGTTTATTGTATAATTGTCACAAACTGTATTGTTTAATAAAATTGAAACTTGAAATTTGATATAAACAACATTATGCATGTATATCAATTTACCAGGTCGTATTTGTATTTTCAGAGAATCATACATCTCCACAAATTGGGTCAATATTTAAAGTGATTGCATGTCGTTTATCTTTTATTTATTTTAATGACTTGCAAAAAAATAAAATAGAAATAAGGGGGAAACAACAATACAAACTGCTGTATCCTTTTAATAATAATAATAATTCTTTATAACCAATTTTTGATAGGGGCATACATATCATCAATAAAAACATTGATTATATAATCAATTATTATGCAGATTGCATGCTGTTCAATTGATTTTAATTGAAATGATTTGTTGTGATCTTCATGTTTTATTTTTTTCACACCATTAATATATTCGAAAATGAAAGTGAAAGTACAACATGCATGTACGTGCACATTGACTGAAAGGATGGTTGTATACCGTTAAACGGAATAACCCGCAACATGTGTGTGCCTGTCCCAATCAGGGACCTGAATTTCCATCGGATTATATCGTGGATTTGTTTGTGTTCAGAGATTTTATGTGAGAGGTAGTTGTTCGCTTTGTTGATATTGGTAGAATTGTTTACCATCACTGTTTAGAGGTGGTTGTTCCCTTTGTTAATATTGGTAGAATTATTTACCATCACTGTTTAGAGGTAGTTGTTCCCTTTGTTGATATTGGTAGAATTATTTACCATCACTGTTTAGAGGTAATTGTTCACTTTGTTAATATTGGTAGAAT